>CM069450.1:35478834-35626334 GCA_035610835.1 Ophiura sarsii | reverse complement strand
TACAGTTTCCTACAATTGTTACTATATTGTGTATAATTTTTTACTATACCGTAGTGTGTATAAACGTACGTGCGATTAAAATCCACAGCTGGATGTGATTAAAACGAGAGGAAAAACATGTTTTATGGTATACAGTATGTTCAAGAAAACCCACAATCATTTTGACAGAGCTTAGTGTATAATTTGATCACAATTGAAATTATGTTTATACAATCGGGAAACCTTAGAATTGCGACAATTTATTTGTGAAATATTATTCAAGATTGTTTGAACGGTTTTACAAGTATGTGTAAGTAAATGTAATTTATTTCGATAACCTGTTCAACCGATGTGACGAATGGGTTTTCACTCAAACTTGCACATTATTTGACATCCTGAATTGAAATCATGTTTACTTTATACATTCTGAAAATGAATCTCTAAATCTTATTTGAGGTATATCATTTAAGATTGTTTAAATAAATGGTTTTCAAATGGTTAGTTAATTAAAAAAAGTAAAGATGTTCAACTAATTGACGCCGGTGATATTACAGTAAACGCTTTTCAAACCGTTTCACCACTTAAACCTTCTATCATGCCTATTGACATGAATTACTGAGCTGTAGTTCCACTTTTGCAATCATGTTTAGGCATTCTGATCTCCACAATTTACTTGGTATATTTACAACAGGCGACGAAATACCCCCGTTCTATAGGCACACGGATATTCAGGAAGGGTAGGTCGGTCGGGCTTTGTTTTTGGGTCGATTGGGTTC
This sequence comes from Ophiura sarsii, assembly GCA_035610835.1. Classification (NCBI taxonomy): domain Eukaryota; kingdom Metazoa; phylum Echinodermata; class Ophiuroidea; order Amphilepidida; family Ophiuridae; genus Ophiura; species Ophiura sarsii. The sequence continues at coordinate 35,625,579 of CM069450.1, read as the reverse complement.
GTAGAACCGGTTTAAAAAAATGTTCTCAGCCGTACTTCGTTTTTATAGGCCTTAGGTTTTCCGGGACACGCTGTATTTATCATGGAGAGGCCAAGGCCGTTACAACATAGATCTGGTCTGATTTTATAGACTGTTTTCATACTGCCAGGTAGGGTCGGTCGTTGGGAGTGTTTTTTCAAACATTTCGTGAAAATGTTGGTGACATTTTCAAACATAAATTAAAAACAAAATCAAACACTTCAATTGTTTTCACAAATTTTAAAACACAAAATAAAAAAAATAAAAAATCTCAATTTGATAAAAACACAAAACAAGAAATGCCTTAGCTTAAACAAACAAAGAATTCTGTTTCAATGGGGTGTATAGTTTTCACAAATTATTCATAAACGAAAGGAAATGTTAAAGGTGTTAAAGTGTAAAAATAAATTTATCTTGGCATGTGTGAAGCTTTCTTTTACCCCCCGCCCAAATAAATGTGTGAATGTAAGTAAAGTAATGTGACGTAACTTAAAGTAACCTAACGTAATGTAAAGTAAAGTAGCGTATGGTAACGTAAAGTGACGTAACGTAAAGTAACATAAAGTAACGTAATTTAACGTAAAGTAACGTAAAGTAATCTTATGTAAAGTAACGTAACGTAAACTAATGTAAAGTAACGTAACGTAAAGTAACAAGTAACGTAACGTAATGTAAAGTAACGTAAGTTCTGTAACATAAAAATCCCCTACCCCAATGAATTGCATAAACAATTCAGATTTCATAATAATTCAATTTTGAAATTTGGATTAAGACATTGTCTAAAATATTTAAGTAAAGAACCCATTTGTAAACATTTTCATTGAACAGTTATTTTCTCCATAAAAAAATGTCTTTCTCTTTTCTACTTAAAATTGAAAAGGTCTGTATAACAGGACATTACTTTATCACTCTGTATAACTAGACACTGTAAACAATTCTACTGGAAATTACTATACTACATTCATTCCAATAATAAATAAGAAGTCTTTAAAACACATTTCTTTCTCTTTTCTACTTGAAGAGGTCTTTATTCTACCACCCTGTATAACAATACTCGTACATTATTTTATCACCCTGTATAACTAGACACTGTAAAATAATTCCACTGGAAACTACTATACTACATTCATTCCAGTAATAAATGAAAAGTCTTTAAAACACATTTCTTTCTCTTTTCTACTTGAAAATGTCTTTATTCTACCACCCTGTATAACAAGATATTATTTTATCACCCTGTGTAACTAGACACTGTAAAAAACTCCACTGGAAATTACTATACTACATTCATTCCAATAATAAATAAGAAGTCTTTAAAACACATTTCTTTCTCTTTCCTACTTGAAAAGGTATTTATTCTACCACCCTGTATGTCAAAAATCAACCCCCGTTCCGTCAATGGAACAACTACCTCATCACTATAATTTTTATGTTTCTTTCAAAATATCACTAACTCATGATGCCTAATATTATTGTGCACACGCAGGAAATAAGTTTCCGTTCTAGGCCTACCCATGCAGCTAATGGAATTGTCTCCTAATAGCCTAGGACATGTACGGTTTGACCTAGACAAAATTGCAACATAAATGGTTTTTGTTGTAATTGTTTCAAAATGCCCTTCCAAACATTATATTAAAAATCGATAAAATCTGAAGTTGGGGAAAAAATGCTAATTTGCATAACAATATATGGGTACATTTAGCCATATTAGTCGGGTATACAGGGGTTACCGTGCACCCCTACCACCCAGGATTCCCCCAAACCATCTTTCAAGACTATTTTCATGGTCCAACACATAGTAAGGATGATACCGAGAAAAAAAATCGTTTTATTCAAGATGGCGTCCAAAATGGCCACCAAAACTGGTCAAATTTCATAAAATGACATATAGCAATCAAAATGCGTGGTGAAAGTATAGTTGTAATAGTGGGATATATGTATTAGACAACTAGAGACTCATATCCAGTAGTTTTGCTTTGTTAACATACCAAAATCCAAGATGGCCGCCAAATATTGTAAAATTACATAAAATGGCATATATCAACCAACATGAATGATCAGAGTATAGTTTTAACAATGGAATGTATGTTAGACCACTAGAAACTAATATCCAATAAGTTGGCTTTGTTAACATACTTGAAATCCAAAATGGCCGCCAACATGGCCCCAAAATGGCTCTAAATATTGTGAAAATCCATAAAATGGGATGATATCAACCAAAATGTATGTATTAGACCACTAGTAATTCATATCCAGATTTGTTGCTTTGTAATCACATACTTTAAGTCCAAAATGGCTGCCATAATGGCCGTTGTCAATGTAAAAATAGTCTATAAGAGTGTATATTATTGCATCGCATTCCCCAAATACAATTTAGTATTATGTTCTTAACTGCTAAGCTATTGCTTTTAGTTGTATAAGACCCCTCTGTGACAATTTTGATTCGGTATCACTTTCCAAAATGGCTTCCAGATGGTTGAAGTTGATGCTAAATGACCTATATAAATCAATTGTTTTGTATTGTAAATGACCATACTGTATAACACCAATACCCCAAATCTAATGGACAACATCCACTATTATATATGATAAAGTCTTGGGCTGTTTATCTAGTTTGAGTATTTATAAAATATCCGGATGGCTGCAAAAGGTTAAAATAACTTAAGAGCAGTATTAGTTCATTGTTTAAGTGTTACATTATTAATAAATTATTATGTCTATAGCTTTTAATCTACTCAGTAAACGTATTTGCATAGTCTTTAAGTATATGCCAAGGTATGATTGAATGGTATAGACTCCATTTTTACAATGTAATGTTATTAAGATGGCCATCATAATGACCATTAAAATTACCTCCAATTGGTCAATAAAATTCCCGCTTCAAATGGTCAAAATATTTACCAAGGTGGCCACCAATTGATCAAAATGTGGTCAGAAATAGCCGGTTAATTGCAGATATTATAACAGTAAGTAAAGGATATTGGATGCTATATATCTCTGATTATTATGTTCATTGATAAATTCATACAACTCGCGATATATGGTTGGCCATAAATACTGGTTTGGCCAAATTTAACTGCTTGTTGATCCTATTGGATGGATATTTCAATTACTAAGGTAGGTTTTTCAAGTCAATGATTAACACCATAACATCACTGGCCGATCTGCTGGGAAAGTTAGATACAGGTATTTAGTTTATAGTACTGGATGATGTCGAATCAGCTATTTCTGACCATATTAAGATCAGTAGTTGCCACCTTGGGAATTGTTTTGACCATTTGGAGGTAGTTTTATTGTCCATTTGAGGTAATTTTAATTATATTGTCATTATGATGGCCATCTTAATAACATTACATTGTCAAAATTCATTCAATCACATCGTGTCATGTACAAATACGTTTACTTGACGGATTAAAAGATATATATATATATATATAATAATTTGGTCATTTCTAATGTAACACTAATAATAAACTAATACTGCTTTTCAGTTATTTTAACCTTTTTCAACCAATTGGATATTTTTAAATACTTAAACTAGATATACAGCCCCTAGGCTTTATCATAGAAATATAGCGAATGCTGTCCCATATATTAAGGGGTATTAGTATTACATAGTCATATTAGTATAGGCATTTACAATATTTAAAAACAAAATTTAACATCAACTTAACCATCTGGCAGCCATTTTGAAAAGTCATACATAATCAAAATTGTCACAGAGGTGGGTCTCCTATCTAAAAGCAATAGCTTAGAAGTTTATAACATACTGTTTGGTGAATGTGCTGCAAAATTACAGCGCTTTCAGCCCTTTGGAAAATGCGCTATATAAATACTGATTATTATTATTATTATTACAATACTCTTATTTTTACAACGGCCAATTTGGCAGCCATCTTGATTTAAAGGTATGTCATTACAAAGCGAAAATACTGGATATGAGTTACTAGTGGTCTGGAACGTACATCCCACTGTTAAAACTATACTTTCATCGTACGTTTTGGTTGATATTATTCCATTTTATGGAATTTGACATTTTTGCAGCCATTCTGGGACCCATTATGGGCCCGTTCTGGCAGCCATTTTTTATGTTAAGAATGTAAACAAAGCAAACATACTTGACATGAGTTACTAGTGGTCTAATACTTACATCCCATTGTTACAACTATATTTTTATCATACATTTTGGTTGATATTGTGCAATTTTATGGAATTTTGACCATCATTTTGGCGGCCATTTTAGTGGCCATCTTGGATTTAGGTATGTTAACAAATCAAAAATACAGGGTATTATTGTCTTAGGGGTTTAATACATACATCCCACTATTAAAACTTTTCTTTCACCACGCATTTTGATTGTTATATGTCATTTTATGAAATTTGACCAGTCATGGCGGCCATTTTGGGCGCCATCTTGAATAACACGAAATTGTTTTTGTTAACATCCTGAATATGTTTTAGGACCATGAAAAGAGTCAAGAAAGTTGGTTTGGGGGAGTCCTGGGTGGTGGGGTTGCACGGTAACCCCTGTATATACTCGACTAATATGGCTAAATATACAAATATATTGTTATGCAAATTAGCATTTTTTCCCCAACTTCAGATTTTATCGATTTTTAATATAATGTTCGGAAGAGCATTTTGAAACAATTACATCAAAAATGGTTTATGTTGCAATTTTGTCTAGGTACACCCCTTTTTTTGGTTACATGTCCTAGGCTATAATAAATAAATGTATTAAGGACAAAGGAAGTAGTCAATGCAAAAAAATCAGCAGCAAGGGGCGGAGCCTAATTGTGCATGTGTAATATAGCGCACAATTGGGCCCATTAGCTGTACTCATTACATTGACAGAAGTACACACGGCATTAACACGGCAAATTCGGCAATACTGGCAAGTAGGCGCTAATATTGGGTGGCAATTCCTTTATAGAACGCCTTCGGCGAAAAACTTACAGTTGAGTCTAAATCAAGATTTTAATAAGCATACTTTTTATGCATAATAGCTTTTTCAATTTATTTTCGAACTTGTCTGTGTTTGAACAGAATTTAAATTCATCAATTTCAATGAGTGCATTAACAATATGTCAACCGAAACAAGTCCCGGAGATATTTTAAATGAACTCATGTATTAAAAGGTATAGCTGTGTTACTTTCGAACATCTTTTAACTTTTAAAAATATTCTTATTGATATGCTATAGGCCTATGGATTTATGTTATATATGTAATGCGAAAATATGTCAGAATGATTTGTTAAAAAGAAAATTAGTATTAATGAAGCTTTGGTATGTAAATGTATGTATGTGATGTGAGTATAATGATTGGGTTTTTTAATCAACCGCAGTGGCGTATCCAGGGGGGGGGGGGCAGCAGGCCATGGCCCCCCTCATTGACAAAAGGAGAAGAAGGAGGAAGAGGAGAAAGAGGAAGAGGAGAAGAAGGATAAAGGGGGGGGGGGGGCGGCGGTAGGGATGAGGAAGGGTAGGGGCGCGGCATAGGCGCCGCCAATGGGGAGGGGAGTTTCGGGGTCACGTCCCATAATTTTAATGTGGGGGCATGACAAACGTTATACTGGACCGTTTTAGTGTTAAGAATGCCAATTTTGCGGGCTTTGCACGTATTATTAGTTTCAATGCTTCATTATTCTAGCTTAACAAGATGGCGTCAGGAACGTTTTTTTCTGAACTACAGGTTTCAACATTATCATGGGTCTCGAACCACCGTAGATATTCTAAATATTATTTGGGGGACGTTAAAGCTTCATACTGGACCTTTTAAGTGTTAAAAATGCCAAATTGTGCGCGTTTCGCGTGTATTAGATTCATTAGATGTTTCATTATTCAAGCTGAACAAGATGGTTTCAGGAAAATGTTCCATGACCATTTAAGTTTAAAAACTGAAAATCTTTGCGCGCCAGCGAGAATTCTTTCTACAGGTTTCAACATTATAATGGGTCTCGAATCACACCAAATATTATGTGGGGTACATTAAATACTTTATACTGGACCTTTTAAGTGTTAAAAATCCCAATTTTTGCGCGCTTCGCGCGTAATAGTTCAATGTTTCATTATTAAAGCTGAACAAGATGGCTTCAGGAAAGTTTTCCATGACCATTTTAGTTTAAAAACTGAAATTCTTTGTGCGATTCGTGCGCATTCTTTCTACAGGTTTTAACATTATAATGGGTCTCGAACCACACCAAATAATTTATTATGTGGGGGACGTTAAAACGTCATACTGGACCATTTAAATGTTAGAAATGTCAAATTTTGCGCGCTTCACTTTTCCATGACCATTTCAGTTAAAAAACTTAAATATTTTGCGCGCTTTGCGCGCCATCTTTCTACAGGTTTTAACATTATAATGGGTCTCGAACCACACCAAATAATTTATAATATGGGGGACGTTAAAAACATCATACTGAACCATTTAGGTGTTAGAAATACCAAATTTTGTCAAAATGAAACAAACGCGTCAAAATCAAAACAGAACACGTTTATAGATTGTGATTAATGTGTAGGTTAGGCTCACTAAAGATGAGTAGCTCACATAAAGTGTGATGAAAATCGAATTAGAATCCCAAAGCGTTGGAAAATACTGTTACCGAGGTGGACAGTTGCGTGAACGATCACCCATTAAGACTCGTCACCCATTAAGACTGTTCCTCTCGCTAGTTCAACTGATTGTTACAAAAAACCAAAAGCATGTCTAGGGGTATGGAACGCTGCTTCTACCAAGAAAAAAACATCATCCATTTGTGACTTGATTATTGAGCAGAAATTTCATCTATTGTTGATAACCGATAGCTGGCTTAATGGCGATTCGCGTGATGAGTTTGCAATTGCTGATCTTGAAAATACTCTGCCACAGTTTAATTTTTACCATCGACCACGGCTGCGAAGGAAAGGTGGTGGAGTATGTTTGTTGTCGCACAAAGGACTTGTTGTGAAGCATAATGATGAATCTCATCAGTTTCGCTCCTTCAAACATTTGGATTCAGAATTCTGACTTTTTACAGACCGCCAAACCGTCGAAAACTAACAGGTTAACCTCACGGATCTTCTTTGAAGAATTCTCACGTATTCGTGAACACGTTACAGTTCACACTGGATGCGTTCTCATGGTTGGAGATTTCAATTTGCATGTGGACGTCCCACAGATCTACCGCTTTCGTAGATCTTATTGAGTTTTCTGGGTTTGAACAATATATGTGTGTTTAATTCTACTCAAAAACACGGACATACACTCGACTTAATAATCTCGCGGAAGGTTGATGATCTTGCTATAAATGTGAATGTCTTGAACGGCTTACCATCTGATCATAAGGCTGTAAAGTGTCATCTGGACATTTCTGCGTAACATCGATATCGACTGTTTCTCAAAGGACATTAGGAATTCAATTCATCAAATGAATGCATCTCAAGATCTAGCTCAATCTGTGGACCAGTATGAAACTGTTATACGTGACTTACTGGACACTCACGCACCTCTGAAACAACGCACAGTTATTCCAAGACCCAACGCGCCTTGGTACAGTGATAATTTGCGCGAGGCAAAGTAGTTGAAACGGAAGTTCAACAAAAGAAAGTATACCACTTTGTTTATGTCATTTTGAGTAACATTTTTTTTTTTTTACCAAACAGGCTAGATAGGCATTAAGATGAATCTGTTAGGCATAATTTGATACCAAATTTCCCCCCTAACAACAAAGATAAATCATAAAGCAGGAGAGTCTACCAAATTGATTATTGAGCACGATCAAGTAAATTACAGATTTCTCATCAGCTAGAAAAAAAGTCGCGTAATCAGCAAAAAAAACCCAACCCTGTCAGTTCTTTCCCGCTTGGCAAAGTAATACCTTTAATGTTTTCATATGATCCTGTTGCTAACGTTAGAACTTCAATGACACCGACAAATAATGCTGTTGATGAATGACACCCTTGTCGAACACCCTTGGTGAACACCTCGTATCAAATTAAACCAGCCAGAGGAAAATCCTTTATTAATTACACACTCTTTGGATTACTATAGAAGCATCTTATCCAAGATATAAGGTTAGGACAAAAAGATTTGTTTTGAAGTTGCATACAAAACAATAAATTCCATTCTTTCTCCAAGACAGCAAATAATAATATATTTTATATTTTTGATTGGTTTGAATATTGTATAACATCATCAATTAATCGAATATTTCACCAATATGTATCGACCTTTGACAAATGCTGTTTGATTTTCACCAATAATACTGGGCAAAATCCGTCCAATCCTTTTAGCAATACTTGTTGTACCTATTTTGTAATCAATGTTCAGCAAAAGATATGGAACGCCAATTTTTTTTTATCAGTTTCGCATTTTGCCAGGTTTTGGGATTAATGATATAAATGCTTGTTTTTGAGAAACCGACAGTTGACCATTTAATTAGCCAAAATCAGTTATTGAACCAACAAAGCCCCAAGATCGTTCAAGAAATGAGAATAACAGTTGGTTGATAAACCATCAGGTGATTTGTCTGGTGTCATGTTCTTTAAGACATCATGACATTCTGTTAAGTGAGAGTTCATTTTCACAAGATATCTATTGGTCACTTGACAGTTGAGGTATATCAGTACAGAATAGTTTCAATATTTTCATTACTATTTACATCATTTTTTGTTTGTGAACAAATCCGAATAGTTTCAACATTTCTATTACTATTTACATTACTTTTATTTTTGAACAAATCTGAATATGTTAACTGCAGTTGAACCAAGAAAATCGGAGTTTTGTGTTGTGGCCAGTAACAGGGTTGCTAAGACATTTTATAGGGGACATACAATTGAACCCTGGTGAAGGTATCATTCGCCCATCCAAAAGTGTTAAAACTCTTGATGTTACATTAGCTTTTTCGTTAAGTATGTCATCTCATGGTTCTGTCTGCAAAACTGTCAACTTTCACAAATTTATGGCCGCATTTGTCGTTTCGCTACAGAGTGACAGGTACACATCTGAATACAGGCGACGACTCAGATCTTCCTCGGATTCTACACGGCTCTATGTTCCACGCTGTAAGAAAAGAACTGGTGATTCCTACTCTTGATTGCAGCTCCCAAATTATGGAATGAGCTTCTGAGAATCTGTTTCCTTGCATACCTTCAGACGCGCACTTAAAACCTATCAAACATAATTTGTTACCCTGTTTTCCTAGTTTTTATGTACTATATGTAGCGCTGTGTTCTTTGTAGAGCGCTTTATAAATGCTAGATATTATTATTATTATTATTATTATTATTATTATTAATTGAATTTGACCATGTATGGGCTTTGAACGCGAAATTTATCGATTAAATGAATGCGACTATTGTTATGGTCTTATTTGTCTTTATTTTTCGATTTTCTGTCCAAAATAGGATCAATAGCAATATTGATATCACCTCCCATAATTAGTATCTCTCTATCAACGATAGTTTTAATATTTTTGCAGAACTGGTCAAGAAATATACCCTGATCTTTATCCACATTTGGTTTAAGTACGTAATAAAAGCATTTGTATACAAGTGTCATGCACCGTCTATCCACTATGTTCCTCGTATCGAACAAGACGATCAATGCTGTTTTTACGCGAGTGTATTTCGAATTTGTTTATCTCATCAACCAATTTATTAATGCACTTCTTGTTGATACACATTTCACATCATGCATTTTTTGATCTGGTCATGAAAAGTGATGCGTTTTCCTTAAGTTCTTTTATCTCTTCGCCTTGAAACTCTACACTCCTCTTTGTTTTATATTTCTTCTTTGAATGTGTCCATATCCTTCTTAATCGTAGCCTGTCCAGTTAATAATTTCTCGAACGACATTTTGACAAACTGCTCGAAATTGGTGTCACCACGGTCACTATTCAAAGGCACGTCAATTAAATTGATTACGAAAAAACCTTTCTATGTTTTAAATCCCTACATGTAGTAAACAACATTATATATGTTTCGAATCAACAGTGCGAAAGTTTAAATTTTTAAGGTTACGAAATGATTTGTTATTTGATGCTTTGAATACAATGCACTTTTATCCAAATAAAATAAAGTGTCGTTGGTGAAATTGTAAGGCATAACATTTAAAGAATAAATATTTTTCGTTGTTTTATCATTTCAAATGACTCAGGCATTGCGTTGTGTTTTATAATGAAAACAAAATCAAAATATGACCTGGTTCACAAAGCTATTTACGTAGAATATCTATAACTCTAGAGGGCACATTGTACTGTTTCGGAAAACTAACGTGATACATGTATTTGTTTTTTACGACAACAGAGGGCATTTTTCTTCTTATTAGAATACTATTAATTCAACCCAGTCTCCTTAAAAATGAACATATATGAGACTGAAGTACTGAACTCACGGAAAGAACCGAATAAAGCAGTGCATTGAATGATGAGTAATCAGTCAATAATAGTTGAATAATTGTTAAGAAAAAGTAATAGCAGATCTCGTAGCAGTTCCATTCTTCAATTTTAGAGAGCAACATCTAGCTCTATTTTCACAACAAATAATAAAGCATTTCATTTATTCAACTCTGAAGTATTAGCAACATAGCCATAACGTAGGATTTCTGTATTTTAAAACTTATTTTGTTACAAAGTAGGCTTGCATCTATTATTCAACTCTGGCGGGCGACATTTTACATTTTGAAGACAAAAATAGAAATTCTATGTTTGCTGTATTTTGAAAGGAAGCATGGAATCGGAAGATGGATATTACACTAGATACTGAAACAAAATTAATAAACGTAATAATTTATACCATTGGAAACTTGTTGCAGAAGATATAGCTTGCTTACTTTACCGATATCATCCGATGAAGTTCCATTTAGAAAGCGTTTCAAATCTTAAGGGCACCACAAACCCTTAAAACTATGTTCAGTAGAACCCATATCATTGTACTTGATGACTTACTAAAAAGTAGACTTACTCATCGTTACCAAGAGTAAAATGAACGGAGTAAAGTGTATGCCGAATGACCAGGGTATAAAATGTTCATAGCCACAAACCTTGATGCTTGAACGATAAGAAAATGTCTCAATTTCAGATTATATGAATATATTAAACGATGTTTCTCTATAAAAGGTACATGAAATTATGTTTGCATGAATTATACATTTATATGATTAACCTGCAACATTTCAGGTTCGCCAAGTAATTATTTTTAGATGGACACACAAAATGATCATTGTGATCAACGAATCTCACATTTGTATTGTGAAATACTATAATTAACTTATTCCAGCAAAGTCATAACACATTACGGTGAGTGAAATATGTAACTATTTATTGATACGAGATAAACGATATAATGTATCGTTTGTCTCCCCACATGTGTAGTGGCTGAACCATCATAAATTAGCGGGTGGGGTGGGGACGGGGACATATTTAATACACACGTTCCACGCATTATGTCCGCGGGAAGCTTGGCAAGTTTTAGGATGGGGAGCGCGGTTTAGGGAGAGGGACACGTTCATCATTTTTTTTTATTAATGATGTTTTAATTGAAATAATGACAAGTGAATGAACAATCTAAGCAGTGGAAATACGTTAAATTACTGGTTGATTTATATGTTCTGTGATTTGATGTTTTGAATACAATGCACTTTTGTCCAAATAAAATAAATTGTCGTTAGTGAATGTTGTAAGGCATTACATTTAAAAAAAAAACCCGTTATTTTTGTCATTTCACATGACTTAGGTATTGTGTGGTGTTATACAATGAAAACAAAATCAAAATATTACCTGGTTCACAAAGCTTTTTACGTAAAATATCTTTAACTCTAGAGGGCACATTGTACTGTTTCGAAATACTAACGTGATACATGTATTTGTATTTTATGACAACAGAGGGCGTTTTTCCTCTTAGTAGAATACTAGTAATTCAACCCACTCTCCTTAAAAATGAACATATATGAGACTGAAGTACTGAACTCACAGAAAGAACCGAATAAAGCAGTGCATTAAATAATGAGTAATCAGTCAATAATAGTTGAATAATTATTAAGAAAATGTAATAGCAGATATCGTAGCAGTTCCATTCTTCAATTTTAGAGGGCAACATCTAGCTCTATTTTCACAACAAATAAAAGCATTTCATTTATTCAACTCTGGAGTATTAGCAACATAGCCATAACGTAGGATTTCTGTATTTTAAAACTTATTTCATTACAAAGTAGGATTGTATCTATTATTCAACTCTAGCGGGCGACATTTTACTTTTTGAAAACAAAAATAGAAATTCTATATTTGCTTTATTTTGAAAAGAAGCATGGAATCAGAAGATGGATGGTACACTTAATACTGAAACAAAATTAATTAACGTTAAAATGTTTACCATTGTCAATTTGTTACAGAAGATATATCTTGCTTATTTTACCGATATCATCCGATCTGAGGTTCCATTTGTAAGCGTTTCAAATCTTAAGAGCACCACAAACCCTTAAAATATGGTCAGTTGAACCCATATCCGGTAATAACATTATACTTGATGACTTACTCAAAAGTACACTTACTCATCGTTACCAGGAGTAAAATGCACGAAGTAAAGTGTATGCCGAATGACCAGTTACGAACAGGAAAAGGGTATAAAATGTTCATAGCCGCAAACCTTGATGCTTGAACGATAAGAAAATGTCTCAATTTCAGATTATATGAATATATTGAACGATGTATCTCTATAAAAGGTACATGAATGTTTGCATGAATTATACATTTATATGATTAACCTGCAACATTTCAGGTTCGCCAAGTAATTATTTTTAGATGGACACACAAAATGATCATTGTGATGAACGAATCTCACATTTGTATTGTGAAATACTATAATTAACTTATTCCAGCAAAGTCATAACACATTACGGTGAGTGAAATATGTTACTATTTATTGATACGAGATAAACGATATAATGTATCGTTTGTCTCCCCACATGTGTAGTGGCTGAACCATCATAAATTAGCGGGTGGGGTGGGGACGGGGACATATTTAATACACACGTTCCACGCATTATGTCCGCGGGAAGCTTGGCAAGTTTTAGGATGGGGAGCGCAGTTTAAGGAGAGGGACACGTTCATCATTTTTTTATATTAATGATGTTTTAATTGAAATAATGACAAGTGAATGAACAATCTAAGCAGTGGAAATACGTTAAATTACTGGTTGATTTATATGTTCTGTGATTTGATGTTTTGAATACAATGCACTTTTGTCCAAATAAAATAAATTGTCGTTAGTGAATGTTGTAAGGCATTACATTTAAAAAAAAACCCCGTTATTTTTGTCATTTCAAATGACTTAGGTATTGTGTGGTGTTATACAATGAAAACAAAATCAAAATATGACCTGGTTCACAAAGCTTTTTACGTAAAATATCTTTAACTCTAGAGGGCACATTGTACTGTTTCGAAATACTAACGTGATACATGTATTTGTATTTTATGACAACAGAGGGCGTTTTTCCTCTTAGTAGAATACTAGTAATTCAACCCACTCTCCTTAAAAATGAACATATATGAGACTGAAGTACTGAACTCACAGAAAGAACCGAATAAAGCAGTGCATTAAATAATGAGTAATCAGTCAATAATAGTTGAATAATTATTAAGAAAATGTAATAGCAGATATCGTAGCAGTTCCATTCTTCAATTTTAGAGGGCAACATCTAGCTCTATTTTCACAACAAATAAAAGCATTTCATTTATTCAACTCTGGAGTATTAGCAACATAGCCATAACGTAGGATTTCTGTATTTTAAAACTTATTTCATTACAAAGTAGGATTGCATCTATTATTCAACTCTAGCGGGCGACATTTTACATTTTGAAGACAAAAATAGAAATTCTATATTTGCTTTATTTTGAAAAAAAGCATGGAATCAGAAGATGGATGGTACACTTAATACTGAAACAAAATTAATTAACGTTAAAATGTTTACCATTGTCAATTTGTTACAGAAGATATATCTTGCTTATTTTACCGATATCATCCGATCTGAGGTTCCATTTGTAAGCGTTTCAAATCTTAAGAGCACCACAAACCCTTAAAATATGGTCAGTTGAACCCATATCCGGTAATAACATTATACTTGATGACTTACTCAAAAGTACACTTACTCATCGTTACCAGGAGTAAAATGCACGAAGTAAAGTGTATGCCGAATGACTAGTTACGAACAGGAAAAGGGTATAAAATGTTCATAGCCGCAAACCTTGCAAAAACGTAATAATTTATACCATTGGAAACTTGTTGCAGAAGATATAGCTTGCTTACTTTACCGATATCATCCGATGAAGTTCCATTTAGAAAGCGTTTCAAATCTTAAGGGCACCACAAACCCTTAAAACTATGTTCAGTAGAACCCATATCATTGTACTTGATGACTTACTAAAAAGTAGACTTACTCATCGTTACCAAGAGTAAAATGAACGGAGTAAAGTGTATGCCGAATGACCAGGGTATAAAATGTTCATAGCCACAAACCTTGATGCTTGAACGATAAGAAAATGTCTCAATTTCAGATTATATGAATATATTGAACGATGTATCTCTATAAAAGGTACATGAATGTTTGCATGAATTATACATTTATATGATTAACCTGCAATATTTCAGGTTCGCCAAGTAATTATTTTTAGATGGACACACAAAATGATCATTGTGATGAACGAATCTCACATTTGTATTGTGAAATACTATAATTAAATTGTGAGATAGGCTTTTACGACGGGTATTCATAATATAAGTTAAAAGTTTTAACGGGTTCGCCGTCGGACAAGTTTTAATCTGTCAAGCTTTCGTCAGGATTAGCTCTGACTTCTTCAGGACCAAATTATTATAATATTGAACAAAACATAGAGATTGCCACTTGAATTGCAAGAACTTAATTTTTTCGATTTTGTTGTTGTTTTAGAACGCAAAATGTTCATAGAATTGGGGCTTTGGAACGCAAAAGTTCGCGATTTTTGAATTTTCAATAAAATTGGGGTCTTAAGAATTGATGCACGCTCAAAAGGGGGGTCATAAGAGCTAGCAGCAGAGGGTGAAAAAGGGGGTCTTCAGCGCGGCACATACCTATACCCTTTTCTAATGTCAGTGCGCCCCCCGGGTTAAACGCAGCGAAGTTATTAATTAATCAATCCTCGTGTTGTTAGATCTTCCCCCCCCCCCCCCCCCCCCCCTAGACAAACCCGCCCTCACCATGCTCACAGAGGATTTGCGTTAGCTTCCGGATAAAAGACATGCCGGCTCAATTCTATCGTGATGTTACATGGAAACGATTTAGGAGATCGAAATGCAATATCATGTTGATAATCTGTTCGGTTTTAGATAGATGCAGGCAATAGTATTAGATAAACGTTCATATCTTAAGAGACAAATTGAAACTAAACACGAATGGTTAATGCGAGATAAAGGGTTATGAATAATCTACCAAGAAAACTAAAAGATGCATATGACATGCATTATAGTATAATAAGAAAATTACCGTTTATCTTCAATGATTACTCTGTGTACTGTATAGTAAGCGTTCAAGAAGATGAATCTCTTCTTGATAGAAAACATTGGGCTATTCCATTTGAAACCCATACACCCCCTATGGAAGACATGATTTTTAATTTTCCACACAGGGACTGTTGATCTTAAAATGTTAAATGAGGTTGCCTGCGTGGGAAACTCCATTTGAATTCTAGACTCTCTGCGTGAAGGATTAAGGTAATGTCTGCCACAGGGGATGTATGGATTTCAATGTGAATGGCCCTATTTTGTGCATCGAAAAAAGATGCTCGCGAGCTGCCGTTTGTTGGTTGTCAACATGCTTTGCTAAAATTAATCAACCAAGTACTTACTTTGTTT
Organism: Ophiura sarsii; assembly: GCA_035610835.1. Classification (NCBI taxonomy): domain Eukaryota; kingdom Metazoa; phylum Echinodermata; class Ophiuroidea; order Amphilepidida; family Ophiuridae; genus Ophiura; species Ophiura sarsii. The sequence goes on along the minus strand of CM069450.1, from coordinate 35,609,700 downwards.
TTATAATAGCTATTTAATGCTTGAACGATACTCTAAACTCAACACAAAGAAAGAGTACCGTACGCAGTTTTAGTAGGGTTCACAACTCTATACATGTAAATTTGATTTGTTTCTATATGCGATTTTTATCATAAACACAATACTGAATGGGAATTTACTAAAGTAACAGATGTCATTACAGTATTTGCATTCTCATTTTATCTAGTCAATTAAAAGAAAAGAAATGCAAGTCTGTCTAGTTTAACATATTTGTTGATGCTCCGTTAACTATTTGTCACAAAATAAACAAAAACTAATAATTGGTCATTTACATAGTTACCTCATCAGCTATGCTTAGGGGTCGTCAAAAATTATCGCCATTTTCACTTACGTACAGAGCGTACGTAACTTTTTACCCCCCTCCCCCCTCGAGTTACGTACGCAATAAATGGCGAAATTTTATTTTATTTTGTACTTTAAAAAAAGAATCCCGCCTCTCAAGATCGCCATTTAAGTTACGTACGGTTGGGGTATATTTCGACCCCCTCCCCCCCTCTTACGTACGCTTTGTACGTAACTGAAAATGGCGAAAATTATGGACGACCCCTTAGTTGAATAAGGGGTCAGAGCAATTATCACGACAAATGGACTAATACGGCACATAACTTACTAGATAGCCACAATCAGACAATTTCATAAAACTTGTACAATTCCGGAAACCAATCAGAGCAGTGGGTCGATCTTACGCGTTGCAAAAGACGAATGTAAGGCGATCATTAGCTTTGAGAAAGCTTTGAGACAGCGAAACTGTCAGCACAGATCACACGTATTTTATTCATCTCTGACTGACTTTGGTCTTGCCAAAAACCAATCCTTTTAGTATCTACACATCTTTTACACCTAGTGTGAATTATCGGCATCTTTGAATTGTTTTGCCGCTACAAGCCCATGTTTCCCTTCAACTGCATATCTCCTTGCTACCCTACATGCACAAAACTTATCAATCAACCCTCGTAATTTTTGACAATAATAATTTTCGCAGACAACCAGCGGATTTGCTTGGCTCCCGGTAGAAAATCATACAAGCTCAATTCTATCATTAGCTTGCATAAAAATGATTAAGGACTTCAAAATGCTAAATCCTATTGGTTACCGCAAGGATGAAACGTTCATTAACTGAGGATATAACCTGAAACTAAACAAGAGAGACTAATCATGCTAATGTGAGATAAAGGGTTATAAATAATCTACCTAGAGAACTAAAAGATGCAGTTGAGTTACGCTGTAAAAGAGTTGCCTGCATTTTGATCGATATATCATCGTGCGATTTTATTTCGTATGCTGTGGGCTTATACCTCATCCGAATGTTATGTTTATATGTAATATTTTGTAGTGTTGTCTTGTTAACGACGTATATAATTAAACTGCAATGGTGTGAACATGCCGTGTTCAATGTTCAACAACTCCCCCATACCTTAAGTACAGTAACAAAGCGTTGTCGATTTGAGATAAACCCACTGTTCATATTCATATTACTAGGATAGCGAACCTTGTTTGGAAACCACTAATGCATTATGCATTGATGCAAAATTGTAAACAAAAAAAATGTTCGCAAAGTGTGTTCATTTTTTCGGCGTATAAATGCATTTCGCCATGCAATCCTTAAAGTTAGCAAACAGCTTTATATACCGAAATGTAGCTATATCCCGGAGGAAAATATTTTTTTGCGAGGGCCATATGTCACGACTCACTCCTAAAGCCACAATTTTAGTCCGAACGGTCGCTACCTGAGCACAAGCGAGTCGCCATTTTGCACCATCGCGGTAAAATGAGTTCGCTTTCATCTCATGGACCGTACCACTATTGAAATGGAGGGGTGTGTTTTGATTTGATACAAATATTTTATAAACATGTATCAAAATGTGTTGTGTAAATTAAACGCATTCTTGATTTAATTTTTCGCTGAATGTTAAAGGTGGTGTGTGAATAAAATGCTATTTACAAAATATTTTAAATTTCACAATTACTTGCGAAATAATTTGTCTTCTCTAATGTTTACCTTTTGTAACCCAGCCCATTCAGAAGTTCCCTCGCCCATTTACGGGGGTCCAAATAAGGGCCTAATTATAATAAAACGTAAACATTTTTTTTAATAAACCCGTCTTACCGTTGTCGATTCAAGATAAACAACCCCTAATTCAACAACTCCCCCATACCGTAAGTACAGTAGCAAAACGTTGCCAATTTGAGTTAATCAACGCTGCTATGGGCAACCAGCAAGCCGATCTAACCGCACTATGATGTGTTGTTATTTTTTGTAAGGTGGTGCCAACTGTTTACATCGATTTTTGAACATGAATATTATTTTAATTTGGTCATTTAAGTTTTATTTTTTTTCTCTGAAAATTGAATGAAATTGTTCATAATTGAAGTACAATAATATATTATGTTCTTGTTTGCATTGTCCATTTATGAAATGACGTTCAAATCCATGACGAAGTGATTAAATCCTGTTTCAGCGGATGTGCATCACCAATCGACAACTTATGTTCTGAAGGTGCTGTGTGTTTATTTAAACCACGCAGACGCGCGAACACCGTTGTCGATAGGTGATGCACATACGCTGAACCATGATTTATTCCCCAATTAATAAACTAAGTACATACCGAGTGTTCCAAATGTACGGATACCCGTATTTAGTGTAATAAAATAGAGAAAATTTGTATGTTAGGTCCCATATTCTGGACTGTACTAGTATCGTCCAATACTAGAACACCCAGTATCGCTCGATACTGGTACAAAGTCAATGTTTCAGTATCGTCAGATACTGGCACATATACAATGTTCTAGTATCAAGCGATACCGGACCATACTTATGTACCAGTATCGTTCAATACTTAGACAAATCTCACTGGTATCATGTTTACCGGTATTGTATACTGGAACATAAACACGTTCCTCGTTCATTACTAGAACACAATTTGGCTTTCCAGTATCGACTGATACCAGAACAGTAAAATCGCACCAGTATCAACCAATACTAGCAACTTTTATGTTCAAGTATTGAACGATACTGGTACACTAGTATCTGGGACAACAGCAGCTCGGAAGACCTTCCCATTAACCACCATTCCTGCATTACGCTGTTTTATGTGAAACCGGGAATAATTCCCATTGGAAAACACGTAAATAGAATGACCCCGAAACAACCGTTTGTTTTGAACTAACCAGCTCGGCGCTTACGGTTTGTTTGGTCTTAAAGTAACATAGACTCGAGGAAGTTTCAGTTTTTGACCATCCAGCAATCCATGTGGTGGTGAATCATGTGAATTACTTGAAGTTTAACCATGGCCAGGGCTTTTTAGTTTTTACTTTAGCATGTTTAGGGAATGTTTTGAAAATACCAGGAAAAGTGAGAAGAGTCTCATCTTTCCTGCACAGTTTTCACTCGCCCATTATTTTTGTCCACATCGGTCCTAGCAGGTGGAAAAATTTGGCCACCGATTTCGGGGCCACATTTGCTAACCAAGATAAAATGCGTAATCAATTTCACTATTTTTCATGTTTGAAACACAAAATAATGGTTCCAATGGAGTAAAATATCTGTTGGGATAAGGTTTAAGTTTCATTTCCTGTTTGAAATAGCAAATTATGATGCTTGTTGAGATGAAGAGTATTCGGTGATGGTGTTGGGAGGCTTGATATCTTCCAGCACTATATCCAGGGGAACTCACTAGTAAAATGATGTCACAGGTACTTGTAGCCAATGGATCTACGGCACATAATCTCCTGGCCACACTCCACAGTTGCAGTTCGACATACGTGGGCGCACTTCGATCAGGCTGCGCACGGCATGCATGCTTGAAAACTCACAAAATACCGCTAACCAATCAGAGCCGTGAGGTCGAGGTGACGTATTGCGCACCGCGGATATCCGTTCACACGTTGCCCTGGTATTTTTAGTTGAACTCGCATACTTTACGCGAGTAAAGTACGCGAGTTCAACCTCATGTGACCTCATTAACTACAAGGGGTGTATCAGAGACATCCACTCAGCATCAAGCAAAAGTTTTGTCTATTGCAAAAAAGTTTTTGTAGTGATGGGCACAACGGTACAACTAATGATATCATATTTGTGATAACCTAATTATTTCCCTCACCTTCTTTTCTTTTTCTTGCAGGTACTGAAAACTGGCAGATATCCGGTCCAGAAGACATTATAAACAATTAGTCTACTATGCAAGCTTGGTAAGACGAATTGTTCTCAAAATCTGACAAATAAACTCTTTTTATTTTTTGGTGGGCCAAAGTTACCCATCACGGGTCAAAGTATCCTTGTCTACGGTACATCACAAGTCAACACGAATACTTGGGACTTTTTATTATAATTTAGCAACTACACCTCCCCCATCAATGATTAGGGACGCACCATTAGATTTTCAGGTGGGGTGGGGGGGGGGGGGGGGGGGGGGGGGGGGGTGGTTTAATGTATTCATTCATATTGAGATGGGTGGGTAGAGTTTGTTTTTTATTTTACTCAGGGGGGATTCTTTTTTTTGGCCTTCATTCCTACCCCCCACCCCCCCCCCCCCCCCCCCCCCCCCCCCCCCCCTGAAAATCCTAATGTTACGTCCCTATCAGGTCTGGGTGGCGACTGATGAATCCAACATACATTGATGGATTGGAAACATTGCTAGACTGTTATTGAGTCCATGGCAGAATACAGCGTAACAACACTATTTACGCAAAATTTGTATAGTCTAGTACAAATGGTACATTACACAGTTGCGCCCAGGTCGGTACACTACTACAAGGCTTTATCAATTTCATTATTGAGGGGCACACCACTAATGCTTACAGGTATCATCAGACACAGGCGGATATGTCCAGTCCAAAGACAATAACTACCAGTCTACAGGCAGGCTTGGAAAGACGAACTGCAAGAGGATCAAGAATCGTAGGAAACCTGATTCTCGGTTAATTGTCGCTTGACATTCAATATTGACTCTTGAAAAAAACACCACCCAATTAATCCTTATACACATAATTGTGTGACGTAAATGATGATGTCATCATCTCATTGGCTGGTTTCTTCAAATGAAATGTTGGTTTATATTATAATAAATGTACCTTTCAAGTCACATAAAATTTAAAGGTACCTTTCAAGTCACATACAATTTAAAACCTCGACCTTACATTGTTTTTTTCTTTTTTGTCCACGAGTCTCGAAAGGTGCTTTATGTTATCCGGAAATTGTGTCATCAATCAGATTTTGTTTTATTGAGTTTCCACCGAATTAAAAAAGCCCAGAAGTTTTAATGACCTATTGCTTAAGATATTGCCATGCCATCACCAGCTCTAGGATCACAGTCATGATAATTACTGTGTCAAACTGTTTTAAACAATTGCACAACAGGAGTAGAAATTAAAAATAGAATCTGAAAATCTATTTTCGCAAGTAGAGTTTAACACACGATTGAATAGAGGTCGAGAATCCACATATTTTCACAAAGAAGAATATAATTATAACAGATTCTCGCAACCTGTGATGAACCTGACATTATCCATTATCCAAAATGGATGTAAACAAAACAGCATGAGAGCATTCACTAATTATAGAGCCCCTTGTTTAAACAAATTGTGATGTAAAAAATGGATTAAATAAAACAAAACATTCTAATTGTACATGAGTTCAAGATTTTTCCTATTTTGACAACATTTTTTTTCATCAGGCTTTCACCGTTGGTGATTGTCATTTTATAATTTTCAACTTGACATTTTTTACATGAAAGGTCATCCTTAAAATTGTCGCATTCCAAAGTTTGAGTTGCATAACTCCAGTGGTTCTTATTTTAGAAGTACAAGGTCACAAGAAATTTGCCAATTGAGTAGTACACAAACTGGCGGGTGGTTAACCATCTGTGGTAGTAATTCACCACATTTTAGCCTATAATTTTCAAATGGAACATTTCTGACCCTAAGATAAAATAAAAGATACAATAAAATACCAATACGTGTACATTTATTTTTATTTTTAATATGCATTTACATGTAACATCAATGATCAGATGATTTAATGGCAATAATAAAATCTGAATTATGCTAACATGTATATAGATTGATATTTCCAAGATTGAACTGTGTGACTGTGTCAATTCTGTATTATAAAATAGTTTACATGCCATTTGTATTTAAAATAACATAAAAGAATCAAACAATTTGCAGGGTTTTTTTTTCAATCTAAAATTTAATCCGCAATGTAATCCGCAAGCATGCCAAAATAATAAAGTGGTCTTACAAAAATAACAAAAAAACCCACTTTGAGTCCGAACCGGGACGTACTTGAATCGCGTTCCCACTATCGATTTAGTCCGGGTCCGGACTCGTCTATCCTCTATTTGGCTTCCTCCGGACAGTGACGTATCTAACAGGCGCAGCTTTTACGCACGCGCATGTATGTTCCGTCTTTCAACGCTCGTGTGTATACGCCAGCGCCTTGAGTAGTCGCGCGCGTTATGTGCTGCAATTAGTAGAATACGCAGTTACATCACTGTCTCGTGATGGCCAAATAGACTAATCTGGATTTTGTTCTTTGTGGGAACATGGCCTTATTAGTGTTGGTTGTTATATTCCAAGATCCAATATTCTGAATAGGAGTGCTAACATTGAGAATAAGTTACTGAGCTCATTATCCTGAAAATAAAACTCAGTGTTTGTAATATGAATTTAAAGGTATAATGTGATCTTTTCAGGGGACGCCCTGATCAATCTTTGAATAAATCCTCAATCCTCAAAAAATTGGAAGCACATTTTCTTGCAGATTTACATTTCTGATCATAAATCATGAATATATTTAAGTTACAGAGCGATACGATTCCTAATTACTTCAAAATCATAGTTTTAGAGTGAATTTAGACTAAAAATAAGTTGTCGGCGCAGACTCCGACAGTTTAGAATCGTATCACCCTGTAACTGAGTGAGATGTACATAATTATTTTTTTAAAGAAACTTCTTGTTGTATGGAAAGGAGCTGTGAATTATTTGACCCTGACCTATTATATATAATACAGGCTTTCGCCAACGGAAATACATTTTAAAGTCGTCTTCTTGGAGGTGATCTCAAAATGTGTTAATTAAGTTTAAACCACCCGTGCGTTGCATCTCTGCATTTTGTGCAAGTTTTCCCTGCATTGTGTTTATATTCTCCGAAATAAATTATGTTTGGTAAAAAAGGTTTAAATTAGAGGTATTTTGGATCAATACTCAGCATTGGAAAAGGTATTTACACTTTTTAATCACCCTTAGGACGAATTTTCTGAGTAAGAATAAAGTCAAAGGCAACACTTTGATGAAGTTATTACGACGTGCAAATGCAACGCATGAACGGTTCATGGGCAAAATCGAAAGAAAAAAGGATTCTGACCACGCTCTATTCAAAGCTTTGAATTCCAAAAACCTAACATTCGAATAGTCTCATAATTTCACCAATTAATTTCAGATATATTTACGTTTATATCCCTAAATATTGAGCAGCTATGCTTCCTTTATCACTAGTAATAAGCCCTCCAGTTTTTGGACCAAGTTTTTTTGGGACACGTTGTAGAGCGTTTCTCAATCAATTCACCACTAGCATTTCGTTGTTTGAAAAATTGATCAAAGGTATAATTTGAGGTATCACCCCCAGGAAAGCGAGGTTAGCCGAGGGGTGGGGGACGGCCACGTCTAGCGTTCCTCAACCATCTAATGATTTTTAAAGGCGATGAAAGGCGCCAATGATAAATACGGTCAATGGATTCTTGTGAAATTGTATGTATTTACTTCAGTCAGGGCGGCCTCACAGCGGCCTAGTTTACAAGTGTTTTGTAATGCTCCCGGGGTTTCATGTTGCTGGAATCAGGATCGACAAAGTATATAGAAAAGATTTGGAATATTACCTAATATGGCTTTGTCCTTTTTTTCTATCCATCCCGACCCTCCACCCCCGGCTTTCTTTGATTAATACTTTGTTTGCAAATATTAAATCCAAAGTGTCACAATTGTTAACGGAATAAAGCGAGAATGTTATCTTAGGCGTCTAAGATACATCTTAGACGTACTCTCGTTCTACGTGTAACCTTACACGAACTATGTGTTACCTTACACGTACTACATGTTACCTTACACGTACTACATGTAACCTTAGACGACTAACTTTACACGTATTACACAATTCGTCAGCATTTCTGAAGGCCGCATGCATTTCACTTTTTTCGTATTTTGATTAAGCTTCAGATAACAAGTCATTCTTCAAGTCTTCTAGGTTATTCATGGTAAACATGAAACAAATTTGATAGAAGCCATATGTGCCCATTTATATGCGGTTTGTTAATTTAGATAGGATCTAAACTCGAAATTAAAAATTCACGAATTTTACATGAAAGATGATTTCAGGTGGTAGTAGTGCATGTAGGCATTATGTATTGGTGTGAAAAATTCAACTTCAGAAAACAAATTGAGGACTCCCTCCCCGGAGGATATCTTAATGCCCCTTTTTAACAAAACAACATGTTAAGACATCTTTGTTGAGTTATGCCGAAGTCTATAATAGTTACAACAACCCGGACTCCGGATTCAAAACTGTATGTAGACAAGCTTTAACATATCGACAATGGTGCTTCTCGGTCTTAACTGCAAGTGAATATTTTATTAAACATTGTTTGTAACACAAACCCACTGTAGTTATATAGGTGCATTAGATAAGTAAAAGATGATAACGTATATGATATTAATAAGAATTTAAATGCCACCACCTAGTGTAAAACAATATAAACCCCATCACCAAAAATCTCCAACAATCCTCTCAACAAAATTGCAAAATTATGAACAATAAAGTAGAACCACTCAATTTCAATATCTGGCAAACAGATCATATACTATGTTCCCAATTAACTTTAAGCTACATTTAATAAAACACCTTTTACAAAAGTTACATTTAGCTACACGATATTGAAAAGAGTTGAGGTGTAGGGGCCTACAACTTGAAAGGGAAATGGAATAGGCAGTGTTCAAATAGTCATTGAACCATGTGGACTCAGCAGGTCATCATTGAAAACTCCAATTTCCGGCGTAGGAGATAGGATATGGGTTCTGTGTGTTGAATCTAGAATTCATTGTGGCTGTTCCATCTGTGACCGCTGGACCTCTCTGTTGCAAGAACTGACGGATTACAAATGTCGCGAGTGTTAGCAGAAAAGCTGCAGCCACTATGCCTCCAATAATAATTCCTCCTAAAGCTCCTCCAGAGAGTCCTTGAGAGAGATATGTAACAAAATACATAATGTAGATAATATCATCATTACAATTGCTTTGTTAAGTCTCTGTGCCGTTAAGTATTTTTGTGTCAAAGGTGTAAACGGTATACGATAAAACAACTTTTTAGTGTAGAGTTTGGTAATTTGATTGGTTGGTTACGTGACATGAAAAAGATAGCTGTAAATATATCGAAAAAAGTGATATTGCTGGTCAGCAATAAATATGAAATATTGACCGACAATAGCAATGTTTGAAGACAATCAATGTATTTTCTTGACTATATTCATGATATTTAATCTTACAACATGACAACAGAAATCTTATCCCATTATGTAATACATGTATTGTGCAAGTTGTTTACTTCTTTATCCAGCGCGATACGCTGTTTTCGAAACCGCGTATACACTCCGCTCTATCAAACAGGCACGCAAGGCGCTTTGAAGTGAATACATAACGCAGCTAAATGCGATTGCGAGTGACGATGTAATTGTTATTCACTAAAACTTGGTAATAGGCAGCAACGAATTTGAAGCGTCCAATACAAAGCCATCTTTTTGATAAGTTACATATCAAACCACACCCACTGAATAAAAATTATTATCTTGAAATCGGGAATTGTTAAAAAATAAATTCCCATGGTCTAAACAGCCTGTCATGTATTTGCACTACACTTTGCTTCAGGATAACCGTTGGTTATCTTTTGTCATTTCTCCAGCAAGCATATGGTGAGCATTTGATATATATTTGTACTTAGACTATCTGTGATTGAATTGCCACAGCAGTTCTAGAAAGATCTTGACGAAACATCTTTTAAAGCAAACTTTATTATGTACTTTTTGTGCTGTTTTCTATATCTAACTATCTGAGTCTGTGCTTGTATTAAACGTGCTCGATAAGGGGGTGCAACAACACCAGACATTTGAATTTCGTTGCTCCTCCTCCATCATATAACATTTGGTAATTATGATTTGTTATGTTATTCGATGGAAACTAAATATTGAGTAAATATTATTGAGTGAATTTATTTAGCCGATTGATTTAGAGGATTGATTGATTGATGATTGGTCTACTCATTCCGCAAAGGGGCCATAAAGGACATTTTGCTACCATGGGTTCAGTAGGTAGGTTAACGCGAGATAATGCAACCTCTCGAGTTAGAATTCTAGTTTATAAATGTTTCTTTTCAATGCATATAGTGCAGGGACAGATCGAGAACGATTTGATTTCAACACAACAAGAAAAAGAAACAAGCAACCCACCTTCAGATTCCTCCTTTGGAATCTCTGTTGTGTCAATGATAGTCACGACAAGATTCGGGAACCGTCCAAGTGCACCACCATCAGTAACGCTCAACACTAGAGTGAAAACCTCGTCGTCCTCGACTTCATTGTCCACTGCGATATCTACGCTCAGAGAAGCAATTGTTTGACCGGATTGGAATGTCACCGATTTGTCAATACTTGTTGCATCAAATGCCATCGCGGATCCCGTAAATACTGAAGATACACCTATAGAAGATAAGGTTGTGCATTTTAATCGACTAGAGGTTTGAGCATTGAACCGTGTCGCTGCAGCGATGGTCATTGCCGAAGCAATATTGTGCATGGACGTGCTTGACATGTTTACTTTATAAAATGTAAAGAATATGCCATTTCGGAATGTTTCAGGGTATTCTCTATCATTATTATCAACATGGTTTGATTTTAAATTAAATTGAGCCCCTATAAACACTCTACCCCCTAATAACGGTTGCCTCCTTGTCGGCAGTCGGCAGTCTTTTTGTATATAAAGAGCAAATGTGAACAATAGTCCAACAGACATTAACAATGAACTGAGTGACTAAAAATCAAACTGGTAACTAACTACAGAGACCTGATGGGCTAATCAATTGGTTCACCGCAACTCAGAAAATAATCGAAATACAAATAAACACAATTGGGCTGGTTAAAATAGCCAATAAAAGTCGCGAGGGACAGGAATAAGATAAAAGCTCAAACATATGGAGAACAACATCAACAATATAAATAATATAAATAAGAGAAAAAATAAAAAGCTGGAGGTCATCGACATCGAGAGAGCTTAGACAACAAACTCTGAAGAGTTGGAGAGAAGGTGTCTGTTCACACGATACTTAAAAGATTGGAGTCCTTCCTCTAGGATATTGCCAACAACATTGTCTGGAAGACTGTTCCACAGAACAGAGGCCGGCGGATATATATGTTACAGTTTTTTATTTAACCTCCCCTGTTCTTTGTTCCATCCACAGTAACACGTTTCTAGGGTTACGGTTTAAGAACATTAAAGTGTATTAAAATCAAATTGTATAGTCTCCTTCTTCTATAAAAGCGTCCATAGTGAAAAACAAACCTCATAGGTAATCGACTGACCGACCCACTCCCACCTCTTGTTTGGGCCAACAATACTTTTGTTTAGGCCTTGTTCACGCTATAAAGGTCCGTCGGGTATTATCAATATTAACATATTTTTATTCGTTACAAATTAAATTAAAGAGAGTACTAGTGTCCATATAATTTCAGACCTCATTAACTCATATTTTATATAAGTGTTTAAGGTTGCCAAAATGGGGGCCATTCCCCTAACTTCAAAGTGTATTACACATAATGATAGCACCTATATATACTGCTTTTTCTGTCTTTCTCTGTAATTCTCTTCCGGTTCCCTCTAAGCTCCTGTAGTTTTTAATTTTTTGACAGACCCAATTCTACACCCTAAAAACCCCCGTGTACTAGCATCGCTCGATACTATAACGTAAAACGCTCCAGTATCGAGCGACATTAGAACCCAGTATCGACCGATACTGGAACAGTAAAATTGTACCAGTATCGAGCGATACTGCCAACCTTTATGTTCCAGTATTGAACGATACTGGTATACCAGTATCAAACTGTATCTTGGACCTATCAGTACACTTTCCCCCAAATTTCTCCGTATATACCTGACTGGTGAACTTACGTATCACCGCAGGGCTATTCATATTCAATGTCTGTCTTTCGATGGAAGCTGTAAATACACCACTAGACTCCATTACTGCACTGGACGGTTGTGTAAACGAGTACATTGCTACGAAAAATCATATGGAAAACGATTAATTAAATCATATGACTGGCTATTCACAAAATATTTAATTTCGCTACTTTAATTTATCAGTAGGACTCCAAGTTCCTATTATGTGATTTTCCTAAGATGCAAACTACGAGTTATTCACATAATGAGACGAACTTGTATTCGCCTTAAACGAAATTCGTGAACACAGGAATAATCGGCTTCTAACCAGTTGTAATGGATTCATACACTCTTAGCAGTTACGAACAAACCGGAAAGCAGGAAATTAAAATACGCGGAATATGTATATCCGGGTGGTCGCCGTACATTCTCGCACCACGCTCTTTGTTTTGTTCACGTAGCTCGGGTTCGCCGAAATTACTCGAGTGTTATTAAACCAGTGTTTACCCTTGACAACCATTATGATCTGATGGGTAATTGCATGAGGAACTAATATCCACAATCACATAATGATTGGGATAGGTATACAAATATTATTGAGCTTCTATCAAAATATGCAGAACAAAAATATTATTTTAACATTCTTAATCACAACATGTACCATTAGGTCAAATCTAAGTATAGAACAAGAATCTCGAATGTAAAAATCTGGACATGCAACGGGAAGGGTGGCGAGTTCAAAACACATGGCCTTATACAAAAGTGAACTTATTGACATTGTTTGAGTGTGTGCATCTTAATACGCTCATGTTTCGAATTATTAATTTTAGACACATTCCAAGCTCCTCGGGTTCTGACAAAAATGCACAAACAAAGCAACGACAGTTCTTTAGGATGCGAATTCGTCTAAATATGGAGAATCGCATTATCAGGGCTTAGAGTCCTACTGACAGTTTGAAGTGGTTACTGCTAAAGCGACGAAACCCGCACCTGTTCTACTAGTCCAGTCAAAACGGTACCTACACTCATCGCTATAATGTCAACGGAATTGTATCCACTGCAGTGCGTTTTAGTATGCTACCCTTATCACATCCCCAAAAAAAATCCCAGCATTGGAAAGTTGTCTAAGAAGATTAGCTTATAATAGCGTCAAATTGCAAAAATACTCGGATTATACAGTTTTGCATCAAACTGTACCTGAGATCTTAAGGACCAAAACATTCAATGGTTGTATTTCCACCTGACCTGAAGTTTAGCATCTACAAGTTTTATTAGGTCAAAGGTCAGCTTACATTAGCCGTATAGCTTCCTGAACCAATTACTGAATGATACTACTATTAGACGCTGACATTACAGATATGGCACACTATATGTTTTGGCTATCAGAACAATTTGACCCTATTTTCATTAAACTGGGAGCATGTTTAGAATTTTTCTTCCGAATTTCAGGAAAATGTTGACCTTTGAGACCTATTTTGTTTTATATCTCGTAAACAAAACATCGGGTGGAAATACAACCATTGACTGAGTTTTTATTACCTCTGATATGCATTACAGAGTAATGCGAGCATTTTTGTGATTTGACTCCTAATGGACGAAGTTAATAGACCACTTTCACTTTTTTTTGGAACTTTTAGTGGGGAGTAGCGGAGTTTTCTGAATTGCACTGCGGAGGAAACAATTCTGTTGCAATTAGTAGTGGATCACCCCTTTAAATTTGTTAGAATCAATGGACTCTACGGGGAAACGGACCTCTTAGGTAGGGTCGGTCGGTCGGGTCTCCCCCCAATGAAATATATCAAAATTGTTCTTGAACCAATTTTTCAAACAAATAAAAAAACACGGGTCGGTCGGGCCGGCAGGAATTTTTTTCATCGCCAAAAACAACAATATTTTCGGTAAGCGCCAGTAACCCGTGACTACAGAGAATGTTTTTCTCATTGGATTTGTCATCTATATTTCTAACCTTCGTTTTACATATGTACTAGGTTAGGTCAGCTCAGCCATGTCGGGTCATGTCAAGTTTGCTGTTGCAATACAAATTTTCAATATTTACAATTTCCCCTTGTTATATTACCATCGTCATCGTCGATGGAGACAGACGCAAATACTAGATTATCACCATTGGGGGCGCTGTTTACAAACACAGAAAACTGTTCTCTCTCCTCTATCAGATTGTCATCGAGGATGCTCAGTGTAACAGTTGCACTGTTCTGTCCAGGTGAAAATTGCACTGGCAACCCGCGAAATGTGACGTAATCAGTTGTGGCATCAGCTGTGCCGTCTGATGTGGTGATATCTGGAAAAATAGTTACAAATATTAATTATCTTATGTATAATTAAGCTTATTTTCTGTTACAAATAGCATGCTAGACGCTCATTTAGCCGCTATTGTTTTATGTAAATCAACAGGGTTTTTTTACACTATCAAAATCATTTTGGTGACTAGTTGCGTCACGAAATAACCTTATAGATGTGAGGCAATGAAGGTTCATTGCGGTTTATGACGTTGCGAGCAACCAAACAAGGATTTGTCGTAAAATTCTACTTACATGCTTCACTCTGCATACTCAAGTTGCCGGTCTTTATCACGTTAATTTGGAGGGTTAGGTCAGATTCCTGTACAGCATAAGTATTCTGTTCTATGGAATATGAGGCTGAAAATTGAAGATGTATTACACATAATCGAATGTAAATAATACTGATCAGTGGTTTCGGTCCCGGGGTTTCGGTTCGGTTGGAATGTACAAGAAAATAATATGTAATTAGGAGAAGATTTAGCATGCGCGTGGATGTTGTTCTTTGCCATAGTGAATTGTAGTGTCTAGGAAGGCCAAAGGTTGGGTTAACGAACATTAAAATGTATTTAAATCAAATTGTATGGTCTTTTTGTACTCTAAAATTGTTTATAACAACAAAAAAGAAGGAAAAAAAGGTAATCGACCGACCGACCTAGTTTTTCCCTCTCTTGTTTGGGCAAACATACCTTTTTTAAGCCTTACCAAAGATCTTTTATAGTAATTGGACCCTATATTTACTTCAAGTCTTTTGTTGTGATCTCTGTCTTATTTTTTAGCTTTTAAGGTTCAATGTCATAATACTGTTGTGACGCTAAATTTATATTGATATTATTAATTCTATTAGGTATTTTCATATCTAGAATTCAGGCCATGATTGACTTGAAATGGCAACACCGTACTTCCGTATTCTGAATCCCATTCAGTCTACGCGCCAATATCTCTGACCAATTCAAGTCGTCGTGCCACGCTGACAACACCTCATGATAAGTTTAGGCCATATAGTTTTCAATTCACACAACGGGACTAGTGAGCTCTGAATTACAGAAGCTCACGATTGATGCGTGTCATGTCATTTCTTTAGGATAGTCTAGATGCTGGATGCTGTGTTCGTTTATAATATGAGTAAGTGAACTATTGATGATGAATTAATAAAATGTATATATAAATAACTTGGAAGCTATATCCGTTATATTCATTCTGTGTGTTTTGATCCCCTCTCCGCCATGCGAGTATTTTCCCTAAAACCACGTCATAACATCTGGTGGAGAATTCCGTCTTTTTTGATATTTTTATGTCAATGTTTTATTATTCCGGTCAATTTACCAGCCCCCTTCATTTTGAATAATTAGGACTGTAGCTACAAAGTTGTATATGTATTTTGTTGTTCATCGCATCCAGTGTCGACGACTATAACTCAGCGTGGTGAGACGGTTTGAATTCAGGTAGCATTTTGTTGGTATGCACTGCTGAAATTTAATTATATGTCTATTGAAATTTGTTTTATAGACCCAGAAAGGTCTATTAAAATTGTGTTTAAAATAGTATACACGAAATACATGTAGTATGGCCTATCAATATTTAGGTCTTATTTACGCTGGCAATAATGGGCGCATTCTACATGTCCAACGTGGCAAGTCGATAAAGTCTTTTATGTGTCGATACGTTGATATGAGTTCTGATATTTTGTTGTTGGTCGATTTACCGTTCATGTGCAAGATCTTTACTTTCTCCTTTAAACAAAGATTACATGAACCTGATTGACGCATATTCGTGTATCGTGTTGAATTTGTTTTACAATTTCAAATGGTATATCTATCAAATGCCTTATCGTTTCTTTTTAATGAGCATTTACATTTGGAAACTATAACACAAACACTTAGGTATCGATCACTTATTGCTGCTGTTTATGACAACATATTTTATAACACTACCGAGTTGCTAACCATGTGAATACAATTATTCATTATTGTATGAAAATATTGAAGTAGAAAATAAACCAAAGTAAAAGTTTCCCTTGGTCTAAACATGCTAAAGAGAAGAATGATGATGTGAAACATACAGAGTATCCGATGCAAAGATGATTGTGTAGGTAAGATCCTTATGAAATTTACTCCAACAATTCCTGCATTAAGGCGCACTGTGTACTCCAGAGGTCCGTCATTTGGATCCCATGCTCCGCCGAGTAGGCCTGACAATTCAGTCTGGTAGAATTGGCAATCATCTGATGAAATAAATGAATACGAAATATTTTTCAAAATACATACCTTATGATTTTTCATGTTCATTTTCATTACTCAATAAAAAGTCACCATGTAATACATAGCTCCTATGTCAAATGTAAACCCATCGCATTAAAAAGAACAAAGATATGTGTCAAAAACAAAAAGTTCATTTTTCATTTTAGCATCATCGGTGTATTTATGTGGACTGTTAGCGACAACTCACCGGTCAATAGTAAGATGAGGATCGATCGAGGATGCATCAATAAGTTTTTTTTCAGCACTGTATATGCATTTATGACCGAACTCCTACATGGCAATACTAATCTTATCTACATTTGTTTTGAATTTAAGTTTTACTTTTTTTAAACTTTTAAAATGTATTTGCAACAAATAAAGGCCGTTTGAATAACGAATAAAAACAAAATGCGCAGTGCGTGAATGTACGACTTTCACTCGGGGTTTAATGGACGCACGGCACTCAGTGGCGTATCCAGGGGGGGGGGGGGGGGGGCAGCAGGCCATGCCCCCCCTTGAAAAAAATGTTTAAAAAAAGGAGGTAGAGGAGAAGGAGGAAGAGGAGAAGAAGGAGGAAGAGGAGAAGAAGGAGGAAGAGGAGAAGGAGGAAGAGAAGGAGGTAGGGGAGGAGGAAGGGTAGGGATATATGCGGCGCAAATGGGGGGGGGGGGGGGTACGGGGTCACGTCCCCATAATTTTAATGTGAGGGACGTTAAAAACGTTATACTAGACCTTATAATGTTAAAAATGCCAATTTTTGCGCGATTTGCACGTATTAGTTTCAATGTTTCATTATTCAAGCTTAACAAGAGGGCTTCAGGAACGTTTTTTCTGGACCATTTTTGTTTAAAAACTGGTTTTTTTCTTGCTCGATTCGCGCTCAATTTTTCAACAGGTTTCAACATTATAATGGGTCTCAAAACACACCAAATATTCTAAATATTATGTGGGGACGTTAAAAACATCATACTGGACCATTCAAGTGTTAGAAATGTCAATTTTTGCGTACATCGCGCGCATTAATTTGAATGTTTCAATATTCAAGCTTAACAAGATGGCATTGCAGGACAGTTTCCCATGACCATTTTAGTTCAAAAACTGAAAAATAGTGAGCGTTCCGCGCGCATATTTTCTACAGGTTTTAATATTATAATGACCCTCAAACCATGCCAAATATTCTAACATTTATGTTGGGGACGTTAAAAACGTCATACTGGACCAATTTAAGTGTTAGAAATGTCAATTTTTGCGTACTTCGCGCATTAGTTTCAATGTTTCATTATTCAAGCTTGACAAGATGGCTTCAGGATAGTTTTCCATGACCAGTTTAGTTAAAAAAGTCAAAAGTCAAAATTTTTGCGCGCTCCGCGCGAATATTTACTGCAGGTTTTAACATTATATGGATCAGACCAACCAAATATTCTAAATATGTGTGGGACATTAAAAACATCATACTGGACCAAAGTTTTAATGCAAAAACATAGGTGGGGGACGTTATTATCATACTGGACCATTAATGTTAGAAATATTAATATTTAATTATTTAAGCTTAACAAGGTTGCTTCAGGACAGTTTTCCATGACCATTTTAGTTAAAACTCGAATTTTGCGCGCACCGCGCGCATATTTTCTACAGATTTTAACATTATAATGGCCCTCAAACCATATCAAATATTTTAAATATTAAGTGTTAGAAATGCCATTAGAAATTGAAATCAATTTCAATATTTCATTATTTAATCTTAACAAGGTGGCTCCAGGACAGTTTTCCATGACCAATTTTAGTTCAAAAACTCAAAAATATTGTGCGCTCCGCGCGAATAGGTTTTAACATTATAATGACCCTCAAACCCCACCAAAAATGCTAAATATTATGTGGGGGACGTTATTATCATACAGGACCATTAGTGTTAGAAATGCAATTTTTTGCGCGCTACGCGCGCGTTTTAGTTTTAATATTTCATTATTTAAGCTTAACAAGATGGCTTCAGGACAGTTTTTCATGACTATTTTAGTTCAAAAACTCAAAGACTCTAAAATTTTGCGCGCTCCGTGCGAATGTTTCTAGAGGTTTTAATATAATAATGGCCCTCAAACCACACCAAATACTTAAAATACTATGTGGGGGACGTTAAAAACGTCATACTCTACATTTTTAGTGTTAAAATCACAATTTTGTGCGCGCTTCGCGCGTATTAGGTTCAACGTTTCAATATTTAAGATCAACAAGATGGCTTCAGGTTTTTTTGGCCCCTCCATCCAAACAGTCCTGGATACGCCATTGACGGCACTCGGGGTTCAATGGGCACACGGGGTTGACATAGCGTAAAAGTGCGCGAGGTCAACCTCTCCCCCAAAACGGTGCAACGGACATCTGTGGCTCGACCTCATGGCTCTGATTGGTTAGCGGCATTTTGTGAGTTTTCAAGCATGCGCAGTAAACTGATCGAAGTGCCCCCGCGTAAGTCGGACTGTGACCAGTAGGTCCATTAGACTATTCGCTAAAGTGGAGACCCGCACTTTTCAAATGAATCCACGCGTCTGCTGCACTTTTCACCAAATTCATTCAAATTTGGTGAAAAGTGCGTACTCGCGTTAACCATCGCGTAGGTTTATTAGGCGTATTGTATGGCATCGTACATGTACATGTAGTATGCATTACTTCCGCATCCTTGTGCAGCCGTAAGTGTCACTTACGGCTATAGCTTATTTAATCAAGCCATCCGGGTCGCATCAAGTTTGTTGTAACTCAGTGAGGGAACAAATATAAATTAATCTAATTTATTAACAGAACCATTTTTTTTTGTGCGGCCGAAGTTTAAAAACGTGACCCTACGCGTACTTCAGTTTTAACTGTTTGGTCCATGACCAACAAGAGAGTATAAAAAAGGTCATGACATACTACCCAAACAGTGCAGCCGTTTCTCCTTTCCATAAAAAGCCTTTTATATTCATCCCTTACCCATGCATGACACTTTGAATTTGAATTAGCCCGCGTATTGAGGGGAAATGCGCAGCGATCAACACGAGACTGATACGGCTTAGTACTTGTTAACAATTGGTGTTTTCATCTGCGTAGTGTATTGAAAATGTGGATTTTGAAAAGTGGCTAATTTACTAAAAATAAGGCCATGTGTTTTGAACTGACCCCTCAAAAAGGGAGGCGGCGTTGCATTTTTGGTGACGGATCATTCATCTCTCTCTATTAACTCAGCAACTATATGTGGTAGAGCTATGGTTTAGGTGTCATTTGAAAGCATATTTATCTAGCTACATTGTATGAATAAATCAGGAATTTCTATAACTGTTTGGCTGAGATATGATTGATTATATTTCGAAAAACAGGGGTGGCGGCGGTGGCGTTGGCGCTGTGTACAATATAATATAGAAAATGTTCCCAATTCTACGTTCAATTTACAATAACTTCTCATCTCTGTATGGTACAAACATGATTTTGCTCTCATTTTACAGATTGTTTTATATTCTATAAGTTTCTGTTTCAACAAACGTGTCAACTATTACGTAACAATTGTAATCACGAATCGATTGCATTGTCCTTGGTTTTTCCCTATTCGCTACACAGTGAACTTGCCCTAATTCATCGGTTTTACATACATGACTATAACAAAAAAAAGTATACAACCGATGATAGCAAAATTATACATTTTTGGAAAGCTCTCAAATAGGGAAATTCAAATATGCCGTTTAAATCAGGATAGGGTGGATAGTCAAAAACAAATATGTGTAAACTCTAATAAATATGAAATGTAAACGTTTGTGCTCATTCACTTCCCGATATAGTATATTTCAACAAGTTACCCCTGACAACCATTATGTTCTGATGGGTAAATTGCATGAGGAACTAATATGCCTGGTAAAATGATGATTGGGATAGGAATAACAAAAATATTGAGCTTTAATCAAAATATGAAGGGGAAAAAAAAATCGATATTCTTTGAACATTCTTAATCACAACATGTTACCATTAGGTCCTATGCAAATTTCAATAGCATATTTGGATTTCTTGTGAGATTACCGTTCAGAAAATATTGACTTTTTATGGGGTAGAACAAGTAGTTATTGCAATATGCTAATTCGAATCTCAGATGGTGAAAATGTAAAAATCGGGACATGCAACGGGAAGAGTGGGGAGTTCAAAACACATGGCCATAAATTAGGGGGGGGGGGGGGGGGGGGGGTACCGCGCCATTTTGCGATATTTTGTGAAAACGATCGTGGTTATCACGTGATACATATCGTTGAAAAATAATTTACACTGTTTTAACTAAATGCACTGTGGGATTGTGTTACCAGCCTAAAATCAAAAGAGGTCGCAAACCCGGTCGCAAACTTGCTTATAATTGTATATTATTAGCCTAGCTATAACCAGGGAGGTGTCAATTTGACACCTCCCTGTTATAACAAGCTAAAAGTGAATGTATGTATAAACTAGAGCGGTTCTCGGTTTTCGCGGTTCTCGGCTTTGGCGGTTCTCGGGGTTAATGGTTTAAGATTTTGAACAAAACCTGACTGGATCCTGTTAGTGAATAGATTTGGTTGGTGTCAGAGTATAATGGTGGAATAATGAATGACATTGTAATGGAATGCAGTATTGTGGCGTATGGTTAGGTGTTGTAGTTGATGTCATGTGTTGAAGCGTATGAGAAGTTTCAAAAAATAAAAATACTGCAAGTCACGACTTGCAAATTCCCCTGGCTGTCAATCATGCAACTCTAATGATTTGACCTCTGGATGACCTTTGACCTCATATGACCTCTAATTATTTGTTGACATGTTCCCCGGTGTTCATTGCACGATTTAACTCCTTATTGACCTTGGATTACCTCTAGTGACCGTTGACCTCCGATGACCTCTAAATAATTGTAGACATGTTCCTCCGGTGTTCATGTTTCTTTTCTTCAAGTTTCACGTCAATCGGGGAACTTTTACGATTTGACCTCTGGATGACCTTTGACTTCAGATGACCTCAAATTAATGTTACATTAATTACAGGGCCAGGGGTATGCTGTTTTATTGAATTGGTGCATAAACATGGTCATTAAAACATTGAATTGATGGACATGACATATTCACAAAGCTAATCATATATTTTCAATCTTCGTAGATGTATTATTAATTTGGCGCATTTACGTGAAAGTGGGTTATGTAAACATGGTAAAGGGGAAAACGAAGGTAGCGATTTTAGCCAAGATGAGAGTGCTAGTCAGCAGTGGCGGCACCAGCCTCAGATTATTTTTTTTTTGGGGGGGGGGGGGGGGCATTTGGGGGAGGCAAGAATTTTTTAGGGGGGCATGAACAAAAATGATGCACGCGAAGCGCGCTAATTTTGTTGTGCCTTTTTACGCTTAAATGGTCAAATTTGGTCTAATACTAATTTGGTATGAAAATACCACGCAAAATCTAGCTGTTTTATGCTAAAATTGTCCAAATTTGGTCTAATTAAACCTAATTAAGTAAGAAAATGTGCGCGCAGCGCGAAAAAAATGGCCTTTTATGCTTAAATTGTAGCAAAAATTGAAAAATGTTGGGGCAAACTGGAGGGCAAGAATTTTTTTCTGGGGGGGGGGGGGGGGGGTGGCAAATGCCCCCATGCCACCTCCCCCCCCCCCCCCCCCCCCCCCCCCCGTGGGCACCGCCACTGTGCTAGTGTAGTTTTTGAACGGGGTGTAAGAATCATAAAAAAGTCTGCATACTTCGTGCTGCTTAATATTTGACCTTATTATATTTGGAAATAAACTTGAACGTATACATTCTATTAGTATAACCTGAAGTGTTTTCCCTACAAACAGCGAATATTGAGTATCTAGCCCCGACCAGTGTTGTTCCAAGTTTCACTTTGCATGAAAAATAAATATAGCGTAGGCCTCAAATCGTGGTCTAAAGAATAGGCCTATGTATATGGCATATGATCCCCCCTCCCCCCCCCCCCGGCCAGAATGATGGTAGCTCCCCGTGCGTAAATGACAGTGGTGATAATCTCAAGTAATCATACATGAATTCATTTATTTTAAATTTAGGCCAAATCAAGAATAACATGTTTAGCGTCCTGACTTTTTCAAAAAAGGAGGAGGCCCTTTTTCCCCCCTTTTTTGGGGGGCACTTTTTAAAGCAAAATCGTCCCGATAGCGACAAACTTTGTGAACCTGAAAGAGGAGGAGGCCGCTTTAATTTGTTTTATTTCTAAAACATGAGGGATTAGTCACCACAAATCTTGTTTAGATGCATATAGGCCTAAGAGATCTCCAAGTGTACATTCTACAAAAAATGAATAATGAGTTGTATTGAAGACAATACACTTGAAGACAATACACTTGAACTTGATTTAAGTATAGATGGTTGAAAAGTTCGATGAGGCCCAGGGAGTATGAGGGGGGGGGGGGGGGGGGTGTGCCTCCCTCACAATTGGATTTTGCTCTCAATCTTTTAACCTATTTGGTGCGATCTGGTGTATACTTTTGACCAATAAATTATTTTATTGTAAAGCCAGCTCTTCATTTCCAATCAATACTTTGGTTGTTATCATTGCAAGAAAGAAGTTGAGCATACTGTAGTAAAGCGAAGCGAGTAGAACGGCGCATGAGCGGGCCGGCCACTACATGTTCACATGGTCATAGATCCGGGCTATTGGGGAGGCACGAACCCAGTGCTACATAATAGTGATGGTTGAAAAGCGCGGACAGGGGTGTATGAGGGGAGATGTGCCACCACTTCATTTCCAATTATTTTTAATTTTTTATCAATGCTAGATAGCTGTTTTGTTTTATAAGATACTGATATTTTTTTGATTTAAGTATATAGATGATTGAAAGTATTATTTTGAAAAACAGGTTCCCTAAATTGGGTTCCCTAAATTTGTATGTAAAAAACAGGTTCCCCATTTACCCCGCTGGGAAATGGCGAATGGAAGATTTAAAAAAAAATAGATCGTGATCACGTTTTGAGGGGAGGAGGCCCAACATGTTGTATTAAATGTTGAGTACATTGTAAGCGTGAAGCGCGAGTATCCGGTGGTCCAAGGAGCTGGCCTCGACGGGGGTTGCAAGGAGGTGGATTGCGAGGCCTTTTTCTGTTTTATTTTCCAGTTAATCACTAACACTCAAAAATAGAAGCGATTATTTTGTTACTTTTATGTACTTTTGTTTGGTTATGTTATCATTTTTTTTCTTCATGCTACTGCATTCGTCAGGCAACTGATTTTTGTTATTCCGAGCTTCTTTTTTTCAATTTATTTCACACCTTTTGCATAGCATGATCACAAAATGACCAAATCATACAGTATAACAAATATTTTTTTTAAAGATTTTATGCATTCAATGTATAAATAGTTACAAATACAAAGAAAGAAAAAGCATATTTTGATATTTGAATTGGCAAAAGTGTAACCAAAGGAAACAGGGCCGGGTTTACCTTTTTTGGGGGCCTTGGCCAGGCTAAAATGTGGAGGCTCCCGCTCACTGTGAGGAACCATGTATCTCATTTGTGGAAAAGTAAACTGAACTAAACCATGTTCTCTCAAGTGGCTAAAGTGCGAGAACAATAATAGGGGATATACCAGTTGTGTCCCTAGAATGTGGAAGTAGGGTTCCCCGAAAATGGCTAATTTGATGACTAAATGCAAAATATCGGGCCATATTGAGGTACAGTTTGGCTTTGAACACGATTCTAAAATTATTATTTTTGGGGAAAATGCCCGTAAATGTAACTGTTCTTTCATAATTGACCATTGTTTAGTGTTGGTAATTTATTGTTATCTTATTTATTTCTGAATTTCTGAATTTGGTAAATCCAGCCTTGAAAAGGGTGCGCAGCTCATTTACCCATTCAGGCAAATTCGGGAAAATGTGCGTAAATGTTACTGCGCTTTCCTAATAGTGACCAGTGTTTCGAATGGTGCGATCTATCTGGTGTATACTTTTGGATAATGTTACAGCGTACGACTATCCAATAAATGTAGATAATATCAAAGTATTTATTCCGCTTCTCATCATCACAGTAATCTCATAATATTTGTACAGCAAAATAAGTTTAGAAAGGCTGCGGTTTTATATTCGCGGTACCCAATATAGCAGAAAATAGACCTTTCTAAACTTATTTTTCGACATGCGACTGGCATGCGACACGGTTGAATAATCGACACACGGACTAAATTGCCAGATTTTTTTTTCTCCGTCAAATGTGTTGCAGTATGACCGGCTAGCTACACAGACTTTATACGTAGCTCAAAATGTGAAATCATATCCAAAAAATCAAATCGGGACACATTTCATGGTGTTCGCCATTTTTTAGGCTAAATTGCCGGAATGTTTTTTTCTCCGTCAAATGTGTTGCGGTTTGACCCGTTAGCTACACAGACTTGATACGCAGCTCAAAATGTGAAATCATGTCCAAAAAATCAAATCAGGACACATTTTATGGTGTCTGTCATTTTTTAGGCTAAATTGTCGGATTTTTTTTTTCTCTGTCAAATGTGTTGCAGTATGACCGGCTAGCTACACAGACTTTATACGTAGCTCAAAATGTGAAATCATATCCAAACAATCAAATCGGGACACATTTTATGGTGTCCGTCATTTTTTAGGCTAAATTGCCAGATTTTTTTTTCTCCATCAAATGTGTTGCAGTATGACCGGCTAGCTACACAGACTTTAAACGTAGATCAAAATGTGAAATCATATCCAAAAAATCAAAGTGGGACACATTTCAAGGTGTCCGCCATTTTTATAGGCTAAATTGCCGGAATGTTTTTTTCTCTGTCAAATGTGTTGCGGTTTGACCCGTTGGCTACACAGACTTTTTACGCAGCTCAAAATGTGAAATCATGTCCAAAAAATCAAATCAGGACACATTTTATGGTGTCTGTCATTTTTTAGGCTAAATTGTCGGATTTTTTTTTCTCCGTCAAATGTGTTGCAGTATGACCGGCTAGCTACACAGACTTTATACGTAGCTCAAAATGTGAAATCATATCCAAAAAAATCAAATCGGGACACATTTCATGTTGTCCGCCATTTAGGCTAAATTGCCGGAATGTTTTTTTCTCCGTCAAATGTGTTGCGGTTTGACCCGTTAGCTACACAGACTTTATACGCAGCTCAAAATGTGAAATCATGTCCAAAAAATCAAATCAGGACACATTTTATGGTGTCTGTCATTTTTTAGGCTAAATTCTCCGTCAAATATGTTGCGGTTTGACCGGTTAGTTACACAGACTTCATACGTAGCTCAAAATGTGAAATAAAATCCCAAAAATTCAAATCGGGACACATTTTATGGTGTCCATTCATTTTTTAGGCTAAATTGCTGGACATTTTTTTCTGCGTCAAATGTGTTGCAGTTTGACCCGTCCCTTATGATACCATCTATCATAATTTTGTTGAGCACTTATTTTCTTAAACACTTGGACCCATCTGGGGTTATTGGGTTGTATGCATGAAAATTCTGCAACCTGCGCAAGGTTAAATTGGAAAAATACAACCTTGCGCAACCAGTTTGGTTCTGCTGAGAAGGTTGCGCAACCTTGCAGCAATCATCCACAACCTTGCGACAAACTTGTGCAACCTTACGCAACCGTGCGACAACCTTGTGCAACCTGGTACCACCTTGCTGCAATCACATTTTGGTGATTGCATTTTCGTAAAGGGAATAGCTACAGTACACTGACTTTATAAGTAGCTCAAAATCCCGGCTCAAAATGTGAAATCATCCAAAAAAATCACATCGGAACACATTTTATCATGGTATCCATCATTTTTTAGACTAAGTCGATATCCGGGGCACATTTTGGGACCCGGGATTCCCGAAATGTCTCTAAACATTTGATTCTGGAATTATCCATCATTTCATTTCAATAAAAATAATAAAAAATAATAATAAGCTGATTTAAAAAAATTGTCGGCTAAATCACGATTATTTAATGCACATTTAATGTGGGGATTCATTTGAAATTGATTTATTTTGTATTTAATCTGTGCATTATTTGTACTCTTTCGCTAAAATGTGATTCTTCGCCGGGTATTTTCATTTTCGTAACTGATGTAAGCTCTAGTTTCGATAGATTGGTACCAAATCTATAATTTGGGTATCGGGTAAAGGCACTGTTGGAAGGGAATCATTTTTATGTCCCACTTGGTCCCACCATGGACTCACTCACCTTTTTGGAGACTCAAACTTGTCCTTAAATGTTCTCTTTCGAATTCATGACATTGCTATGAAACTAAGAGCTAGCAAAAGTGTTCAGAAAAGTCGCATTGGATCTTTTTATTTATGACTAGCAAGTAAACAACTGTGGTAATAATACAAAATCCTGAGAGTGGTATACGTACTAGTCTCAGACAAAATCTTCGTCGGCCAACTTAAAAAACAATAATCACATTGGTAATTTTTGTTTTTCTGTGTAAGGCTACCGGATTGAATTTCATCCGAATAATAGATGCATATGGGTCAAAAAACAGGTGAGAACTCATTTTAGTTAAACCTGTCCGATATGTCCGTGAAAAACCGAATTTAGACATTAATTATTATGTTAAAATTAGTCACATGATAGCTGTCTTTTTGGTATGGTTCCCCCTTATTCATTTGCCTGAAGAAGTACTGAAAAGGACTACGTGAGCTCATGGTATCAATGAACTCACGCCAGCCGATTTGCTTGAATTATAATTGACTATAACTATCCGCATTCATTAACGTAGGCAAATAACCTTATAAATAGCGTATAAATGACAACAAACACCAACATATTATGCCAGTGAGAAGAATGAGAGGAAAATGATTGATGAAATACAATAAATACAAACACAAACCACATTTTAATTCCATGTAATTCGGGGTCTACTTCTTTATGCGTAGAAACTATCGTAGGGGCGCATCACTGTATCCTAACACATAGTGAAATCGCACGCAAACGATTCTGGCCTTATTATTATGCTCCCGGAACACTGTACGCAATATCGAACGCGATAATAATATAGAACTTGGAGCATAAAAGATGGCCTAATTTTTTTTTTCCCGCCATGGCTTAGAGTGATACCTAAATGTAAAACAGAGAACGTGCCTTGGTTACGGCCCAAAAACATCTTAGTAACGCCTAATTCTGGACCTTAACAATATGCTCATGCAGTAGGTATGAATATAATACACAACATATCAAATTTTTGACCAACCTACACCCTTACTTTTAAGATTTTGGTACCACAAACGAACCACGCTATAAGGCAGTAACTGGTCCGTGATAACACATTACATACGGACAAAACCCTCTAAAAATGGATAAAAATGGATCTATCAGAATCATGCTACCAAACACAGTATTCGAGCCTGGTAGTCATCTCATAATAAGCCCAAATTCCGCGACTAAAAACTAAAACTAAAAGCAAACATCAACTCCCATGTTGCTCGAAGTTCCAAATCGCCATTTGTTGCCTAGCCGGGGCCTAGCCATGCGGATGTAAATATACTATTAACGGCAACCACCCACATCCGTACTAAAATCTCGGACTAAAAGTAAACATCAACTCCCATGTTGCTCCAAGTTCCAAATGGCCTATTGTTGCCTAGCCATACTGATGTAAAAATAATAACGGGAACCACCCACTTGGTTTGGTATGGTTTGGTCTAGTTTGCTTGAGCAAGCTTCGTTTTCAATCTGGTTCTGCCGACCCAGTAACAAAGTGTGCAAAGGAGAAATTGTTGGGCACACTGTAAAATAGTTTTACAAAAAGTGTTGCTATCATTAATCAAACTGAACTCAAGTTAAATAACTTATTTATCGAGCAATAATATAATTGTTTACGCATTTCATTGTTTAGATACAAAATTACAAGTTAAATAAATCAAGAGATACATTTATGATAGATAAATAAATAAAAAGAAACTATAAACGCATGGGCGGCCTTTATAATTAATAAAAATTGACGTAACAATGATGTTACATTAATCCACCATCAAGTATAAAAAAATAGAAAAATAAAAGGATAACAAGGAATATTCGAAAATCGAACCCGTGATTGCCGATTGCCAACGACATGGCCAACATATGCACGCCACAGAGATCCACGAGTATAATTGTGATAGTTTCATTATTTAAACATATCCATTTATTTATAACGAACGGATTTTATTGTGCCATTTTTGCCAAATGTGTGTGTTTCTCTCGCACAAACATGTGTTTGTAATGTGATTATATTCCTTATTTTTGAAAGAACGGTAAAAAACTTTGACATTTTAACACAACAAATGGCGTCATAATACGGTCAACACCAGCAGCGCTGTCCGTGAGCACGCATACAGATGATGCCGGCAGGCCAAACAAATCCAGCGGCAAGACCCCGCATATAAAACAAAAGTGATCATAATGGGGCTCGAACTCACAACCTTTGCTCCTCATGTCAACGTTCTGTCCACTACACCAACCGTGCTAATTTAACAAAATGTTGGCGAATAACGTATTAAGGGGGGGACTTAAGGAAGTTTTTTGTTGAATATTGTTAGTGCTGTAATTATTGAACTATGACTCAAATGTATATAAAAGTATACTTTTTTGGAAAGGAAATGGATCAGAGAATCCAAATTTGGCATTAATTTTGACCAAAAAAATAGATTTTTTGAGAAAATCACAACAACAAAAATCACTTTTTTGACCCAATTTTTTTGAACAAAGCTAACAAACATAATTTTGAGTTAAAAATGCCCAAATCACTTGATGATGATGTAAAGACAATTTGTGTCTTAACCATAACCCTAGAACGTGGCAGTGGGGATGGAACGAAGAACAGGGGGAGGGGGTTAAATAAAAAATGGGACAAATTATGTCCGCCGGCCCCGGGAATTGAACCCGGGTCGGCCGCGTGACAGGCGAGATATACTACCACTCAGCCACGGGGGGAGGGTTTCACAGGCTAAAAAATCGGAGACCATATATACCCGTAGTTTAGTGCT
Organism: Ophiura sarsii; assembly: GCA_035610835.1. Taxonomy (NCBI): domain Eukaryota; kingdom Metazoa; phylum Echinodermata; class Ophiuroidea; order Amphilepidida; family Ophiuridae; genus Ophiura; species Ophiura sarsii. Next base: position 35,579,976 of record CM069450.1, on the reverse strand, counting down.
ACAGGAGATAGAACGTGTGCGCGCGCAAGCCAAGTAGTGCTGGCTGTGAGCGGACTGTGAGACGTAGTAGCGTTAGGGTTATAGAAATGCACTGTGTGGTGTCGTAAATCCAATACAAGAGTTCTGAAAATCGACAAAAATATGACATCATAACCAGTGCTTCGGGACAAAATGGCGCGGTACCCCCCCCCCCCCCCCCCCCCCCCCCCCCCCCCCTAGCAATGAATGGTGCTAATCATGGTTTATCTTTGGGTTATATTTGGTATCAAAATGTGCCGAACAGATTCATCCAAAAGTCTGTCTAGCCTGTTTGGAAAAAAATAATCGAAAGTTACTTTAAAAGACCAAAACAAAGTGTACGACTTTCTTTGTTGAGCACTTTATATTACACTCCATCTGAGCGTCGCACATGCGGGCACTGTATACTATATAGCCTGCGTCGTAATGCTCTTGACACAATTCCACCAATGACCAATGCTTGCGTACATTTCTTAACCTGGGAGAACGTATCGAAAGCTTTAAAACCCGCTCATCCTGATTGGTCAAACGTGAAATCACCACCCGCAAGGATTGCACAGTTGTTCGCGAATGACCTTCACATATCATCCATTTGAAAACAGCCCGGGAACAATAACAAATCTCGCTCGCGTGAAATAGCTTGAGTTTGACTTTCCTCTAATCATGGGCGTAGCCAGGATGCTTGTAACCGGTGGGGGGGGTGGGGGGGGGGGGGGGGGGGGGGGGGGGGGGGGGGGGGGGGGGGGGGCACGAAATTGGCGTGGGGTCCAGGGGCCACCAACGGGACCCGGTTGGGTTAAGAGGCAGCGCCCTTGGAGCTGTAGGTTTTCAGCTATTTTGAAGGCCATAGGGGAGCTCACCTGGCACATATTAATTATTATTTAAATTGAGCCTTTTTCTTCAGGCTATTTTTTTCATCATTTTATATCATCATGATCATATTTTAAGGAAATTCGTTATTAATGTCAAGGTGAGACACTGCTTCAACATGCCTGGAGACGAAATCAGGAACAGCTCAGTTTTTTGAATCGTTGAGCTTCAGCTTATTAGCACACATCCATGAATGAATTTCTGCAATGCATTTGGTAAGCCTAAGCTGAGCAGAAGCAATGTCATCCTTTGACTTATAATCGAAACTAACATATAGCTGGGTATCATCAGCGTAGATATGATACGGTACCTCGAAACGTACGTCTGATGATAGAAGCCACCGGTTGAGCATAGACTGTAAAAATAGGTGGACCTGCAACGGATCCCTGAGGAACACCATACTTAAGCGGCACGTTTTCTGAATATTCACCAAGGATACTAACCCTGTTACTACGATCTTGATGTTAGGCCTACGTGGTTATTAATGTAGTGCCTAAATAATAGAGCTTACCTTCAGCTGATGCGACGAGTAAACCATTGCATACCAGTGTGAAATACATGAATATTACCAAACCACAAATTCTTGCTATGCGCATCATCATTGCAGTTATGGGCTCCTGATCCTTGCGGAACTGCATCGTCGATTGACCCGAAAATTACTTAATGCGAGGACGCCCTACGGTAAACACAAATATTCAAATATTATTATCGGTATTCGCAATATGCACTACATGCAAAATAGGGGTCAAACAATCGACCTCTAACTTGAGTTATCCCATATGTCCTTATACGATATTTACAGAGATTATTCTCATGGGATGCCCGCAAATCATATCAAAAAGTATACCAAAAAGTGTTTGACTAGATTTTTCATATTTCGCGATGAATTAATGTAGCGATTTACGCCCTTTGTTTACGCCCCGAAATTAGGATGAACCCTATTACGCCGATTTCAGTCGTTAAAAACTATCAAATGTTCAAACCACTTCGGGTTTTTTAAAGATTTTAAAATGTTTAATACCCAAAATTAATCGATATAATGGAATTATTTTTATCAAAGCCTCGCAATTTGTACTGAAAGACGCTTTAACACTGGTGGATTAAACAGTGAGCTTAGACCATTACAAATAATACTATTACATGTAATCTTTCGCAGTCGCTGGACGACGCTATTTAACAAGTATATGGGTCAACATAGAAAATGATGCCACGAAATAAAAATGGTATCAGCGAATTTATAGCCAAATAGGGGAATTGGTAAATATTCTCACCCGGAAGTTAAAACCGTTAAGAATTAAGTTATCGATGGAGAAAAAAAATTATCGACGGAAACGGAATTTTTCTTTCGTTCCATCCCTTTGACCCATATACTTTTGCGTGGTGGATACGTCTACATCCGGGAGATGGCCAATAGTATAATATATTAAATAGCGTCATCTAGCGACTACGAAAGATTACATTTAATAGTATTGCCGTCGGACACTTAAGTTAAGAGAAACGCAAGGAGAAGATGTGTGTGCTAATGCCTCTGAGCATACGAGAGGTAAATCATAGATTTATTCACAAAAGTGAAACCAAAAATCGCAAAGAATTTAACAAAATTTTGTGTAAATTAGAATCAATCTGATTACAACATAACCAATTTAACATAATTTGTCAACGTATAATTATTTGAACTCAAATGTTCGCATAGAGAGTGCGGTTTGTGATTCGAATGGAGATTGCAGAGAGCAATATCCCCTACTCCGGCGCCGCTGGCCGCCCACGGAGGCAATCACCTTCAAAATAATATCGCGTATCAGATTGTCATAGCATGAACAATCGAGTGACCTTACATGGGGACCGCCGAGAGCAATGCCCCTACTCCTAAGGCCGCAAGTCCGAAAGGAGGGAATCACTCAAATGTATTGATTTAAGCTGATTAATTTAATTTTGTAATTACTGTACATCAAATAATATGACGTGATTTATATAATTACAAGATACAAAAACCTGTTTTAATATAATTTTTGTATTTATAGATATAATATCATTTTTAATCCAAAACACGCATGACGCAATTCAGTATCACTTGTACTTACTAATAATTTGGTCTAAATTTTTAGAAATGAAAAAGAACAATGCCAAAACACAAAAAATAATAATGCATACCTGAAAACATGCAACGAGAATGCCACCAAATGGGCGTGGTGGGTGGGAACATTTTGGATCAAGAACAACATAGAGAATCTATCTCGTCGTAGAAAAACCCGGAGGATTGTGACACACGAAAAGGTGATCGAGGCCGATCTCAGACGCGCGGGGAGGGTTCCGATGAATGTAACAGCTGACCTATTGTCGCGAGCTAGCCAAGTGGACAACCCGCGCGAGCCAGGAATTAATAACTGGCAACTTAGTGCCGTTGGCAAATTCAATTAGTTTTGATTTCATCTCAACAAATTGGTATTATTTTTAATGGTCTAAGCTCACTGTTAAATGAAACTGCATGTCGGGCGTGATTGTCGGGTCATATTATAATGCGTTTCAGCCATCTGAATATTAAAAGGGCGTGTTCCTCTCAAGTGTTTGTCCTGGACAAAAGTCACATGACTCCCTACGTATCTGAGTCTTCGTGTTTTCATGTAATAATACCAATAGTGCAATAGATATAACGCGAATTTTAATCGACAAAAGGTAATGGTGACATTTATGTACGAACGAAATACTAAGGTGTCTAGATCGTTTCAAAAAGTAATGTTATGCATTATAATGACATCAGAATTACAATCTCTTTCAGCATATAATCAACTTTTGGGCAATAACCCTATGTTAAAAACGCACAACAATCGAAGTATAAAGCATTTTAGCCCCGGTTCATGTGATATTCGTTTTTTGAACTCTATATAATTTGTTTTCAAAACATTTCATGTGAAGTCTTCATTAGCTCAAACGGCAAAGCGCCGGATTCACAATTATGAGGTCAGTGGTTCGAATCATGCGCATGTTTTTCTGTTTGTTATTGCACTTTATATTTAGAAATTGACAGGATTGCTTATCGTTCGCTATATTGTATATTTTATATTATGTAATGCCCCTTTAATGCCCATGTAATGCCCTTTTAATGCCTATCAGGTAATGCCCTTAAATGTCCATTTAATGACCCCTTAAATCATGCAATGCCCCTTTAATGCCCATTTAATGACCCCTTAAATCATATAATGCCCCTTTAATGACCCCTTAAATCATATAATGCCCCTTTAATGCCCATGTAATGCCCCTTTAATGCCCATTTAATGACCTTTTATATCATGTAATGCCCCTTTAATGCCCACGTAATGCCATTTTAATGCCTATCAGGTAATGCCCTTAAATGTCCATTGACTGACCCCTTAAATCATGTAATGCCCCTTTAATGCCCATTTAATGACCCCTTAAATCATAAAATGCCCCTTTAATGACCCCTTAAATCATATAATGCCCCTTTAATGCCCATGTAATGCCCCTTTAATGCCCATTTAATGACCTTTTATATCATGTAATGCCCCTTTAATGCCCACGTAATGCCATTTTAATGCCTATCAGGTAATGCCCTTAAATGTCCATTGACTGACCCCTTAAATCATGTAATGCCCCTTTAATGCCCATTTAATGACCCCTTAAATCATAAAATGCCCCTTTAATGCCCATGTAATGCCCCTTTAATGCCCATTTAATGACCCTTTATATCATGTAATGCCCCTTTAATGCTCATGTAATGCCCTTTAATGTCTATCAGGTAATGCCCTTAAATGTCCATTTAATGACCCCTTAAATCATGTAATGCCCCTTTAATGCCCATTTAATGACTGCTTAAATTATGTAATGTCCCTTTAATGACCGCTTAAATTATGTAATGTCCCTTTAATGACCCCTTATATCATGTAATGCCCCTTTAATACCCATGTAATGCCCTTTTATTGCCTATCATGTGATGCCCTTAAGTATTCATTTAATGACCCATAAAATCATGTAATGCCCTTTAACGACCCCTTAAATCATGGTTGATTTGCACCAACTTTGGAAACCAATTTGCTCAATGTTACCGCAGACTTACCCCTTAGTGTTATATATCAAATTAAAGCTTAGGTCAAGACGTTTCAGAAAATGCGTGTTATTTAAATCTGGTTGCCATGGTAACCATGCAAGACCTCTGATTGGCTAAACACGGGAACAAACGTAACTCAAAAACAAAAGATCATACAACCATGGGATTTGGACCAGATGTTAAGCAAACACGGGGCTATGAAACCATGAAGCACGATTTTGTATACGGTTGTCATGGCAACCGTGAACCGACCAATCAGGTAATTTTGCATCGTAATTCAAATTTGAAGACAAATATTAAAAATCGGCCTTATAAATGGTTGTTTTTCTTACAGCCGAATTGGGATTAATATGAATTTCTGAGTGGTCTATTTTGTTAATGATTATATATAGGTAATGTCCAACTTATGACAAACACTTAATAATAATAATAATATGCAGTGCTTAATATAGCGCTACTCCAAAAGAAAATGATCATAGCGCTTTACAATTACATAAATAAAATACAAATACAAGGCAAATACATAATACACAATGCAACAAGAAATATATCAACAACATAATATGACAGCCTAGAAAATGCCAGTCTTGAGGCGACTTTTAAAGATTGTAGCAGTGGGAGATGAGCGGATAGCAAGAGGGATATTATTCCAGAGTGTTGGACCATGCACACTGAATGATCTGGCACCATACTTTCTGCTGCTCCTGGGGATATCAAGGCGGAGAGTATCCATCGATGATCGGAGCCCCTTCCTGGATGGAATGAATAAGGAGATGGAGTCAGAGAGGTAGATTGGTGCAAGATCATTCAGAGATTTGTAGATGTACAGAAGTGTCTTGAATATAATACGCTTGTCAATTGGAAGCCAGTGGAGAGTGGATAAAAGTTGAGATGAGGAATGTCTCCTGGGGACTCTGAAAATTATCCGGGCGGCTTTGTTCTGGAGCCGTTGCAAACGCAAGATGTCGGCTTTCTTGCATCCAAGGAGAGTGGAATTTGCATAATCTAATTTTGACAGAACAAGGGCACGCATGGTGGTACTGCAAGTATCTTTATCAATGAACCGCCGGATTCTAGAGATGTTCCAAAGATGGAAGTTTACAGATTTGCAAAGGGACGTTACATGAGACGACATGGTCATAGCAGAGTCAAACACAACACCTAAGTTCTTGATTTTTTCAGATGGTGTTACTTCAGTAGACCCAATCCATATTGTGGTACCAGATAGGCGAGACATTAATTGAGGTGGTGAAGCAATAAAAAACTCAGTTTTTGAATCATTGAGCTTGAGCTTGTTGTGTGTCATCCAGTTCCGGACCTCGGCAACACAGCTTGACAACTTAAAGATGGTACTCACAGCTTCACCTGGTATCTTAGGATCAAATGTGTGATATATTTGTATGTCGTCTGCATATATATGATACATGAAACCATGTCTACGGATGATGGTAGCAACATATTGGGCATACTTTGTAAAAGCCCGTGGACCAATAATAGACCCTTGGGGAACACCAAAATCAAGAGTGAATTCATCTGACATCTCACCACTGATACACACTTTAAATGAGCGACCAGTCATATAGGACTTAAACCATTGGAGTGCTGTGCCCTTGATACCAAAGTCGTGTTCAAACTGATGAAATAGTATTCCATGATCAATGGTATCAAAGGCAGCAGACAAATCCAACATGATCAAGAAGGCAGCGTGATTTTTATCCAGTGCACGGGTGATATCATCTTTAACTTTGAGCAGAGCGGTTTCAGTACTGTGTTCGTTCTTATAGGCAGACTGAAAGACTTCGTTTAGATCATTCCTTTTCATATGCTCATTGAACTGGGAAATCACAGCCTTCTCGATCACTTTGCCAATAAAACTGATATTAGATACTGGTCTATAATTCTGTAACTCATTCCAATCAAGAGAGGTCTTCTTAATGATTGGGGTGACAATGGCTTGTTTAAGACTATGAGGAAAGACACCATCAGAAAGAGAATTATTTACAATGTCCTTAATGTACGGTACAACAACATCAATGTTTTCTTTCACTAGCCATGTAGGCATACAGTCAAGAGGGCATGTTTTATTTGCACATCCCATGATTATGTCAGAGATATCCTTGTCACCGAGGTGTTTAAAGGTGACAAGTTCAGATTCAATCGTAAAATCCTCCCTCGTTTGAGCATTTGACACAGGATTGACAACAGTATTGTCAATATCATCTCTGATTTTCCTTACTTTGCCCACTTGAGAGGAACACGCCCTTTAAGCCTACTCGCCTATAATGATTATAAATGCAAGTTATGGTGAAATGATAGCATTGTAAAGTCGATAATAATGATAATTTTCAAATATCTATGATTGAAAGGTTGGGGGGGGGGGGGGGTGGTAGCTGGAAGAAAGCAACAACCAAAAAACCATGACCCTAGATACTAAAAGTTATGACCCCCCTCTGGAATGTATAAAAAATGTTATGACCCCTCCTTTCATTATTTCTACCGGAGGGGGGCGGGCGGTAGCTGGAAGAAAGCAACAACCAAAAAAACCATGACACCCCTTCCCTAGATACTGAAAGTTATGACCCCCTCTGGAATGTAGAAAAAAATGTTATGACCCCTCCTTTTTTTTTTACACACACATAGGCCTACACATACAATAAGCATACACAATTGAAGCATACAATAAGCATACACAATTGAAGGGGTGGGTGCAATAACTTGGCACTTTATTGCACCCACCACCCCTTCAATTATGAATTTTTGAGAATACTATACAATTCACATAGATTAGAAGTATCAATTGTGCCCCCTGCCCTCTATCGCCCTTAAACAGTTATTGAAAGTCTCCAACATATTTTATTGACACCAAGGTTATATAACCACTTGCCAACAACATACAAGCGTGTCACCAACGGTTAACCTCTATGTTAATTGGTTGCTCACGGAGGTATTAAGTCCAGGGAGTCTATAATTATGGGAGAGGACACTCCTCCAACAAAATTTGGCCTACTAAAACCAAATTCACGGGTGAAGCTTTTGTAGGAGGCGCACTATCATTGTCGTAGCTAACCAGACGACCTAAGACGTGGTTGATTTTATCGGCTGAAAACATGATTTGTGGCACAATAATAGTACGACCAATGGTAAAAAAAAGCTGATTGTGATTTAGAGTAGAACTGATTTGCTTTAATGATGGCAGAATTTAGTTTTTATATGACACGAAACATTCAGAATTGGTTATTTGAAATTAATTTACGTAGAACAAAATACGAATTTTAAATTGTGGATGGCTTCGTCTGACAGTGACACAGTAGGGGCGTGGCGTCATTGCATTTTATGAATATTGTAATATCAGATCAGTTAGTTGGGAATGACGCCGGATCGCGACGATCACATCGTGTGAGATCATGAATAGTCATGATTGAATATTCATTCACAACGAATGATTGACAGTTTACGCTTTAACTTCCGGGTGAAGGTTTTATAGAGTGCGCTATACTGAACCAAATCTCAACAATAGACAGATATGAGTGACATAGGGCTGTTAAGTCTGTAAGATTGTGTACATAATGCTATCTGAAGAGATAAGAAGCGCCCATTGATACCTGCCATGTGCAGCGATCCATTGTCCGATGCGACATTGTTATAGTTGATGGCCCATCGATTTAATCATCATTCAGTTTAATCTGTATCACGAACTCATCCTTTGAGTAGCAGCGCGCTATTGTTGATCCAGTGTTTTCCACACGTGTATTACACTATTCTTAATTTCCTTTAGTACGGGATGGTGACCGACTCACAGACCTTGATATGCCAATTAAAACCTATTGGGTACATTCTTGAACATATTTATAAACAATGTATTGTGATAACCAAATATCATAGTTTGTATTTAGATTCATCAGTCAGTCGTTAGCACACACAAAAAGCGTTCACTGTGAAATGAAATATGCACGATTTCTTGCGGAAGACACGCACTCCGATTGGATGTGCATACTAATTAGTTTAGGAGCGGCTTATTTCAAACCCTTCTCATTTCGTCATGGTATTGTCTAATGGGCTAAAACTGTGGTTTAGAAAACCCATGAACTCCAGGTAATAAAAAGGATAATGGATATAACAATATATTTCTTATATAATAACAGTATTTCCTGCCTTTCCTGATAAACCGGCACAATTACCACATATTATCATCGTGTTTGATAGCAAATTTCTCCCTAAGAAAAAATAACACATTTGTAAAATGTAAACTCGTTCCCGACATTAAAATGTGAAACATCTTGGAAATAATGCAGTAATATACTCTGGTGGTAGACGATTACATCCATGAATGAACATTTGCGGAGTAAAAATACACGCCATTTTCCAATACACAGACCAAATCGCTTATTGTAACACAATTTCGTCAGGCAGGATTCGAACCGGCGCGGGGGAGAATCCAATAGATTTATAGTCTATAGCCTTAACCGCTCGGCCATGACTACTCATTGAAACGACCGTCGTGTTCAATAGATAATGAGCCAGTGGTGAACTATCGATTTATTCGACCAATAAATATTTATTTTGGGGACTCGTATGTTATTTGAAATAAAAATAACACATACACTGAAAGCTAACAATCACATTAATATTGTCTAAACCTGTCAAAACTGTTGGAACCTCTCTCATTAGTGATCGCGCTAACGACTGACTGTCATTATGAATTAAACAATGATTAAACTAAAAAAAGTGATGTTTTGAAGAACTCAGGCCCGTAAGCAGGATTTTTTAGGGGGGCGTATTTTTTGGAAAAGGTACATTGGTACCCAAAAACTCGTAAAAGGTTGCCCCCCCCATTGTTTAGTCATCTCACACTATTTTGAGAGCGGGGGGGGGGGGGGGGGGGGGGGGGGGGGGGGTCGGAAAATAGGGGGGTGGAGGTGGGGCGTTGTCACAAAAAAGGAACATTAGTACAAAAAGAGTACATTGGTACAAAAAAGGTACACCCCCCCCCCCCCCCTCCAGCCCCGCCCCACCTGGTTACGGGCCTGGAGATCTTGTTTATGAATTAAATCATAACATTTGTTTCTCAATTCATGTTAAATATAAACACATTACCATGAACTTTGTTATCATAATACCTTATGTATATGCCCATGAATGTACCCAATAGGTTTTAATTGTCATATCTCTTCTGAAATGCCAAAAATATAGCGATATAAATGTATATTCATTTTAGAAATCTATCACGTTCTGTATGTCGGTAGCCATCCCATGCTAAAGTGCGTTCAGGTTATTTAAAAAGTGTAAATAACGTGTGGATAATACTGGATTCAAATAGCGCGCTTACTCAAATAATGAGGTCGTGCTACAAATTAAACTGAATGATGATAATCGATTGGCGATTGACTAAACAATATCCGCATCGGACCTTGTGTACAGCGATGAATAGCTGTACCGTGCTTCTTATCTCTTTAGGTATATATTATTAGTCTCAGATGCTATTGTACATATCAGCCAATCGATATGACAATGGGACCCTTGCACGCGCTATTGAATCCTGCTGCTTAGTAGACTAAATATGCGCGCCAACTACAAATAAATATGGAGTGCATAGGAATGTACATGCCCCTATAGTTTACCGTGAGACTGTGCATAGCTGTACATTGCTGTACATCCCCTACTAAAGGTCAAATCTAAAGGTATACCTTGGTTTGCTTTTTTAACACATTATTTGGCTGGTAAATTCCACATATTTGATATCAATAGAAAGCTAGAAACACATTGTATCAGCTACACTAACTTATTCTGTGATTAAAACTACTCTCTTTGAGAAATGCCATCTGCAAGTACGAAGTTTCACGTATTTCGCATGACATCGGTGTTCCCCACCTTACTGACCTTTTAAAAGGTATGCTATCCCCAAAGTATGCCAGCTAGCCGGTAGCCTTAGTCCCACTCTTCAAAGTGTTATGCATTTTATGGATGAAATGTCCGGCATTTTTTCATAAAAAAGCCACCAAGAAATTGTATGTTTTCCCATAGCGTTACACTCAAATTACCCGGATGTGGCAATCAACGACAACATTATTACCATTTCTCGACTATTGAGGGCAGTGCGTATAAGTATACTAAAAACATAAGAACGTAACCTATGTGAATTACGGTATATTATTATACACACTTTTGATTTTCGTTGAGTAGTGTTTAATATCAGACAGTGTATGCGTTCCGGGCATGCTGTCTGTGTGGACATGCAGTGGCGTAGCTAGGTTTTTCATAATGATTGGTGTGGGGGAAATAAGCAAACCGACAATACCTTACCGACTAAAAATTACTATTTTACACCATATTTTACTATGATTGAGGTATATTTTGGCTATAAACGTGCTTTAACCAGTTCACTGCTCCCTGGAATTATAAGACTGTACCAGTGTGTACTGAGCCAAATCAGGGTCACACACACCCCGCCTTCCCCAACCCAGTGCACACACCCCCACACAGTCCATGCATGTATTGTATGCATGCACTGTGTGTGATTTTCAATATTCAGTAAATCAATTTTACTGTGTCCATGATTTCTTCATTTTATAAATTAATTGTGATCTTTATGAATTATTCCATGATAATTTATCATTTATCCATGATAATTCATACAGAATAACACAACATTTTTATTATAAAATAATGCCAGTTGTGTTTCGCTTCAAGTATTTCCCCTTTTTATTATGTTGCTGTTTCAATTTGTTTCAACATTCAGTAAATAAAAGTTACTGTGTCTATGATTTCTTCAGTTTATAAATTGAATGTACCTTATTATTTCCATGAGAATAAAACAACATTTTTATTTTAAAATAATGCCAGTTGGGTTTCGCTTCAAATCAAAGTATTTTTCTCGGTGTTTTACTGTAAAACAAGTTAATTTAACAGCATTTTTTTTCCGCGAATTGCTAATCATCACTAATTTCGCGGCAACTTAATTTCGCGAATCTAAAATTTCATTTACTAAAAAGAATATTTGCCACACGTAAAAAGACGTGGCGACTGTCGAATTTTGAACCCGAAACTCAATTATAAAAGAAGTACGATATGTTTTTTGAGCTATTCTGTGCTTTACGTAGGCACAACTATCATACAGTATGTTGTATTTAGCCCTCCAGATCTTCTAAAAAGCCTAATTAGTACAATCATCTATAGAGGTCAACAACGAGATCATGACATCCTTTAGAACCCGTATGCTTAAACAATTCAATTTCCCACTCTGAACTAGTTCACGTATGTTTTGCGTACTAGACATAATTGGATGCTGGAGCCCAACAGTTTCCAGAACAGTTTGCACAAGTGTACCAGCGTTATCTGCATATGATGGTTCATTCGGAGCAAGAACCCTCGATTTAGCGGCTTACACGACTGAAATAGGCTGCAATCTGTTGGGGCGTTAGAAATTTAGACAGCGTAAAGAGCCTTTGACCATGATCATTCTTTTTAATATGCATTTCCTTTGCCACATTCGGGATCAAATTTCTTGCCTGTTATTTCCCCTTGGTTAAAACACCAATTAAGGAATTCCTTTTTGTTCCATTAAACCTCTTAGCTGGTTTCTCTTTTGAAGGGCCCATCCCTTTGGCATTACTGTTGCTGTAGACTTTTCACTTTCATCGGATTTTGCGCCAAGAGATTTGATCAAAGGAACATCCCTTCTATCAGTCTCCAACTTTTCTGCATATAGCAATTTGGCTTTATCATGGAAGGTGCACCTATCCAATGCTTTTTGGTGATTTCCACATATTACTCCACATATTACTCTCTTAACAGCGCGAAAATTATCGGCCGATTTTCGGCGTTCCTGATTGGCTAATAGTGCACTCTGAAAAGAGTGAGATTTTGAGCCACTCGACAAGCGAGTGAGCACACTCAAAACCGCGAGTGAAATATGTGAACTGTTTTTCACTCTTTTAGAGCTAAAATCCACTCGATTAGAGTTAACTCAAAATCACTCCGAAATTCAGAGTGGTTTTTCACTCTTTGACATTAAGAGAGTAATCAGTGATAATGTGCATGATAAACGCAAACAGTATATGTATGAAGTAAAACTCGTAGAACTTGTACAAGAATGCTAGTGTAAAATTGAATGAAACAATTAGAAATGTCTTACAATGTCTTGTTTTTCTTCAGATTTTTCTTTTTTCTTCAGATTTGTTCAGACTTTTTTTTTCAGATATTTTTCTTCTTTTCAGAATTAAAAAAAAAAATTAACAGTTTTAAAATGGCATTGAATATGAAACTAAGTGTTTATAACATATAAGTGCGACTGTTAGTGTGATTTCAACTTCTTGTACGGGTATTTATGGAAGTCCCTTGAACATCTGGCATATACTAAATCCAATTTGTCTCAACAAAATGGCTTCAGTATCAAATTGCATGTCATTATTTGTAACAAACAAAATATTGTATTTTTTCGAAAATGCGTCATTATCTGGCAACACTGCCGTTAAAGTATACAATATCCCAAGCTGTTTTTATCATGAGTGGGGTAAAGTCATTTATCCCTCCTCCTATGAGAACAAATTCATGACTGCCCTGGCAAGTAAATGCAAAGATGGGCTAAAATATAAATGTTCTTAATGTCAAAACTAGCAGTTTTGCCAGATAAGAAAATACATCAACACATTTTTTAATTTTTTTAATTTTTAATTTTTGTCTAAAGTTTAAAGATGTGTCTTTATCGTGTAATAGCTAATTTTGAAAAAAAAGTATTGTATATTGCTGCAATAAGATAACGAATGTGCGGTAAATTTCCACTATTTTTAACTGATATTGACCCAAAAATTGCTAAAATCTAAATTGGGCTGTTGCCATGGCAACGAATAAAAGATTATCAAACTAATCTCGTTTTTCTAATAATATGCTACCAAAGTACTTCAACCTGGCCAGGAACAAATAAATCGGCGAGCTTTGCCACCCATATTCAATATTTTCATGAAATGATTCTTAAATATATCTTCTTGATATAAATCACATGCTTAATTCATGTCGAAAATGAAAACAACAACGCTTTAACAACTGTCAGTTACAAACTCGATATTGACATACAACATTCATTTAATACTTAATTTAATTCCTGCTAAATAAGTCAAAATGACGATTTTTGTTATAGTTAATTCAGTTTGACTTCTTACATTGACATAAATCGTTCACAGGTTCCACCCTGGAATAGTTTTATGAAAATAATAAATAAGTTTCATATTATGTGAATTTCGACAGTCAGACAACTTTATCAATATTTATATTTGATAACAAAGTCGATAAATACCTGTATTTTACTCCTATTTTCAAGCTCCAACAATGAAGAAAACTACACCCAACAGCAACAGACACGTATGTATTGGATACTTCTGGCCAAGTTGAACTCTGTGATGAATGCTAACGTAAATTGTCTTAATGGTTGCACGCCTCACAAACTTTATTAAATAGTTCCATTAAGAATTTGTGTAGAGCGAGTGTATTGTATTAGACTATATAAATGATGTGTCCATCACATATCGTCAAATATCTATTTTTGTGACCCCCGGTTAAGGTCACTTTCATGCAGCCATTGTATCACAGCTTTAGGGGGCACAGCACATAAATAAACCACCCATTGGATTACATGTAAAGTAGGGCTAAAAGTGTGGTTTTTTCGTAACTCCTTTTACAAGGCTGGCAATTTTCCGCACATCAATGAAAAATTGCCCAGAATTGCCCTGTGAGACTTTTTCATTCAGCCCTTATACATACTGCTAGATTTAGTAAATGCAGAGAGTACAAATAAAACACCTTTATTTTTCAGTGTCCCTAGCTTAGTGTATAGATAGACAAATAGTTTAATTGGCATCTTGTTAACTTCAAGCTTAACCCCCGAGCCACTTGTTTCAGAATTGTTTTTCCCGCGGCGAAAAGTGACCCAAAATATCGCCGTGACCCGCATCTATACAAAAAATATCTCTAAAATTAATAGAGGGATGAATGACACACTCACAGGCCGTAAAAGCTGTGTCCATAAGTAAAGGAAGGCGGGTGATTTCCTATAATACTAATAGGCCTATTTGAAAGTGAAAAAAGAGGACATGGCAAAATATTGACCTGTTTTTGGTCACACACGAATCTAGACACAACGCCACACCCATACTGACATTTCATTTCGGGATTTTGAAAGATCACAAATCAAAACCCAATATGTGCCTCCTGGTGCCATATAAATATAATGATTACTTTGGTGACATGTTTGTATACTTCATGAGTTGAGACTTTCTTACTCTCCACCCTCAAAATTAAGGACGTACATTTTTAGCCTAGATACTGTATAAATATTACTTACAGTCACATGCCAGCAATTGTGATCTTTCTTTTTTATTGTCTGGCTAATGCAGTAAAGTTGGATGTCTAAAAGCTTAAACCTTGCAACGGCAGTCATAGATTACCGCAGTTCCTGCTTTAACACAATTAAAAGGACAAGCAGAAAACGTATACATTCAAACAGTTAATGGTTTTGCAGATTGATATAAGTCATCTAGGATCATATTTAGGTCAAAGTTTCAGATCATTTCACTGAAAACTTAAATTGGTCAGCATGACTAACTTAAAGTTAGTCAAGATGGTGTCAGTTTTGACTAACTTAATGTTAGTCATACAGGCTTGACTAACTTGTTTGACTAGCTTTGCCTAGTCGTGCATGCAGGACTAACTTGTGTGACTAACTTGCATGTTAGTCGAGCAGGTTTGACCAACCAGCTTGACTAACTTATACGTTAGTCATGCATGCACGACTAACCTACAATCAAGGAAAATAATAGTTGGCACACTTGACGCAACTTATTACAAATATCCCTGTGCTCGCAATTGAGATCAGACTTGGGACATAGCACTGTTTAATAGAAAGCAAAAGTCTCCCCCTTTCTTATATCCTTCCCCATCCCCCATCAATCAATGTTGGGGGACCTACCATGGCTTCTGATACTATGACTCGGATCAACATTGCCTCCGGGGAGAGGGGCGGGTTTTTTCCGTAATTAAGACAAAGTGTGCCAACCTTTTTTTCCTTGATTGTAGGCTAGTCGCATGACTAGTTAACGTCTAACTTTATGTTAGATGATGCCCACTCTGACTAACGTAACGTTAGTCATGCAATTTGAAGCTAGTCATGTAGGCTTGACTCACCTGATCAAACTATTCAAGCTGTCATGACTAACTTGCATGACTAACGAGTTAAAAGAAGGTGGAGATTGGTCGCTGATACATATGATGAAGTTATTGGTGGCTTTTGAGCAGTTCTGCAATGTCTGTTTCTTTGTGCATGCATGAACATAAACCTGTAATGTGAAGAAGCACAACATCACAAAACTAAACCTATAGGCTATGAATCTGTCTCTGTCCAAATCTAAACTGCTCCATTTTCACCTTCCCACATCATATTCATAAGAATTGTTTTTTATGTGTGTCACGTTGAAGTACAAAGATTCTGAAATAAAAGATAATCAAGAAAAAGTTATAAACAATATCAAAGTATTGTATTATATTGTTAATCTGACCCCAAATACTAACATTAAAAATAGTAAAAACAAACACAGGCATATCCACACCCACCCCTACACATTTTTATGTGAGTGTGGTGCTAACAAACAGTAAATTTAAAATGTATTGCCACATCAAGTTAATATTACATAACATAGGTCTTTTCTTACTATATATACATTAATCTTCACAACAAGCCATTTGCAGCTTTCACTCTTACTCTACATAAGGTATTCGTATGTTGAGAATTTATTAACAGTAAGAATACATCCATGATTTAATGGGACGATAAATCCTTAATTAGTGATTAATGAATGAGTTGGTTCGGATAAAAACTGAATAGTCTAACATAATATTGAAATGATGAACATTACTATTTTACATGAAATATGAAATTCGAGAGTTGGGATAACATTAACCTATTTGACAAATTTAACATATCATCTGTGAATGAACTTCATGGACAACTGGACATATAATTACTTCTATCATTTACAGAAACAGTTCCCACTTACTTCCAAAAAGTAATACTTTATAGCCATGGTGGTCATTATAACTTGAGGATAAACCCATTAAGGACGCACCATTATACGTCAAGGGGGAGGGAGGGTAGGAAGTTGGTTTAAACAAATAAATTGTTTAACCTTTATTCATATATATTGAATTCTCCCATGTTTAGTGGGTAAGTTATTTTTTTCTTTAAAAACTTCTTACACCTCCCTCTGGAGGTCAAATGGTGCGTCAATTCTATACAGTTACCAAATATCTCGCATTTCTAACAGGCGATTGTAGGACTGACTACAGTATAAAGTCAATGAACTTCAACTAATTATAAACATTGACCCGTAGATCCTCTGAATTCTATATATCAACACAACAATTCGGGTTGACTATAATACCACTATTAGTAATTTTATATACAAGAAGCTTGGGATTCTCATTCAAGACAGAACAGATTGATTTATGGACTCCAACTTTACATGCCCTAAAGTAAAACCCAACTTTACATGCTCTAAAGTAAAACACAAGGTAAAAAGGTGAAATATGCCATGGGTTCTATATTAACTGACATTTTTTAACAGTTAGGTAGGAGGCTGTAATTTTCTTCAGAAGGGGGGGGGGGGGGGGGGGGGGGGTCATAAAATTATAAAACCTAAAATAGGGGGGTCATAATTTTGTTTAACAATTGAGATAACAAAGATACCTATATGGACCGGTGTCATACAACATCTAACTGCAGATAGGGGGATCATAAAAAAGGTAACGATGGCCATTCATTTTTGACCCCCCACCCCCCTTCCGAAGAAAATGACAGCCCCTTAATAATGGAACAAATGGAGTGAGGGTATATGCATAATATTATGCATTCTAAGTTATTCCAATTAACAGTAAAACATTAATAATGATCCCTTGTCTTCAGTTCCAACAATTATATGGTTGAATCATTTTCATCCAAAAGTGTAAATATATTCTCAAGGAAGTCATCTGCTAGACTAGCAATTAGGTGATTTATTTGACATAGTTGCTCATTTGTAGCCCACTTGACACAATATGAGCATGGTATGGTATAGAACACATGTGAAAAACCAGTATATTTCTAGTGCAACTGCTCATGAGTGCCCATAGGCTTCCCTCTACGGTAAACTTTTAACATGTGTAAATATTTACATAAATTCTTTTGAGAATCATCATAACAATGATTTCAATATTCAAAACCTTTAAGTCGATTCAGGACGTTTAAATATCTTCAAAAGGCTATACTCCATATACATTCGCCTAGATATAGTCCATCACATCGTCGCTGTTCTGACATACCGGCACATCACAACAGAAATAAGTAAAGAGATGTGCCGGTATGTCAGAACAGCGACGACATAATTAAATCGTACAGAGTTCTTAAACAAAGAGAAGGAGATCAAGTGGATGTACAGTAGTTGTCATGGTTTGCTAAAATGACACACTATATTATTTATTACAATGTATACATTTATCATGAAATTCCTTATCTTATTTCTCGTGGGCGACTTTCAAGAGTCAATGTCATGATCAACTCAGCAGATCGCAGCTAAAAGTTAAGTTAAATGCACAAACAAATATCAAATAACGAACTTAAATGGACTCAAACAGAAACCATTATTCAATTACTACTATACATGTACATTCCACTTGACTTATTCTGGGCTGTTACTATAAAACTGGTAATTTTTGCGAGATAAATTTTTCGCGATTTGCAGTTTTCCAATTAATTTGCGTGTTTATAAATTTGCAATTTGTATTTTCATCACGTACGTATACGCCAAAGAAATGTATTCGCGTGTTATTACTTTTGCGGTACCTGGTTCGAGCGCAAAAATAAATGTTGCACGAAAATTATCAGTTTTACAGTATCCCTTACCATAAAAGACTGCCTAATAGGCAGTCGTTAGGGCTTAGGCACTTGAAGACAACCAATAAGCAGTTGTAGACTAATTAAGCTGTTGAAGACATTTTCATGAGCAGTCGACAATTGAAGACAAACAAAATGAAGACCTATTAGGCAGTCAGAATTGAAGATAAGCAGTCAGTAAAATTGAAGACGAACATTTAGAAAAAATTGATGACAGCAAATAAAGACTTAATACCTAGATATTTTTCAATGAAGGCTTATTTTGTTTTGAAGACCTTATAAGCAGTCAAAATCTAATTTGCATACATGTCACATGATCACCAACTGCCATTTCAAATTAGCTGTTGTTGTCCTAGCTGTAAGATCGTGGCAGTTAGCTTGTGGAGCATAAATGATGGATATTTGGTTTCTTTCAGAGGTATTTGATATATCTATATATAATATCTTTATTTTGGATGAGTTGGATAAAAATAGGGCAATGCGGGAAGATATCCGAGTCTCGCCAGTTTATATAACATAAGTCTTCATCTCACAAACATGTGTGTATTTAGTATTTACGCATTTAATTAACAGTTGCAACCCTAGCCAGGGGGAACCGGAACATACCGGGGGCGTTCAAAAACGTTGCCTTGCTATGCGGGGACGAACAGGATATTTTCGGGTTTTAGAGGTGCATTTTGGCAACCTTATTAAGGGGGCTGTGGACTCTCAGTACAGCCTCCGTAAAACTGCCGTAACTTCTTCAATATTCATTTAATCTTTATAAATGTATACAGTGTGCAACTAAATACCCAACAAATCCCCTCAATCTAAGAGAGAGGTAGAGAAAAATAGTTTATTAGGAAAAATGTGAAAAAATAGGACAAATGACAATACAATTTACAAGAAAGATCAGATTTAGGTTGGACAATTTCAAACCTGTTGTATTTTATAATAAATCTACACAAGAAATGGAAGAAAAGGATGTTCACACATATGTGTCATACAATCAAACAAGATGAACTTATGACCTCATGAATAAATTAGCAGCCATCAAGTAACCCAGATAGCACAGGCCATGCATGCTGCCCTCTCTAGACTAGATATAAAATCACAATTCATAACTAGAGTAAAATAACCCAAAGAGGAGAGAAAAAGGGGCCTAAACAAGAGCAATAGTGATGAATTTAATACCAGATTAAATATGGAACTTTGTCCCATTTAACTGAATTTAAAATGATGAAAATTTCAAATATTGAGCTATTTATACTTTTTAAGATATCGAAATTTGAGTGGGTCTGGGTCTGGGGTGGAGGCGCATACGGATGCAGTCACCCTATGGTTCATGATCATTCTAACCTAAATGTATCACCCTGTATAACCTTAAAATAACTGAATTGTTAAAAGAACATTTGATCCTCACTACCAGGGAAACACTAAAATATATGCAGTGATGTGTGCATTGTACATGTATGTGTTACGAAAATATGCTTCGGAAGTGCACCAATGTTTTTACTATTTGGATCATCCTGTACAATACACTCTACAGATTATAATTAATTTGTTACCCTTCCGTTTGTTTTAACTAGGCAAGGGACCTCAAATAGTCACAAAATATTGTAGGTATGCTAATTCAGAGGGCACAGGTAACTAAATTGTCATTAAATTATGTACGTTTTTGAGCACCCTGTACAACAGTTGGTCAAAATCATTTTGTGTTACAAGTTTGCATTTTCTGGAAGCCTACACTGTCTCTAATAAAACTAAATTTGTTTTAATGAAGTTGAAAAAGGTGGTAATTAAGAAGTCATGCGACAACAAAAGTTGCATACTTTTAACACTGACATGTCATTGTTGCACCCTGTATAATTGTTGTGGTACCCTTTACATTGGCCATCAAGTTGCACAAATATCTTCCTAGTTTTATAAAAATGTAACTCTCATTAATAAATTACAATGCATTTGAATGAGAAAAAAAACATATGTTTTTTTTCCTATTTTAGACTATGTAACGCGTTTTGCCCCCAACTCATGGCGCATGACCCGAAACAATATTCGTTATTCATGCATCCAATTTACACTAACAAAGTGACATCTGACATTTTTTGTAAGAATCATTCAGTTACGGATGAATTATGAATGGAGAGATGAATGCATTGCATACATTAAAATTCTTTTACACCTTGGTACCATTGGTACATTATATTTACCATATTTGTCTTGTTTGATTAATGATGGCTTAGGCCAAGAAAAACAGGTTGTCTCAGAAACATTTGGCAACAAATCTGAGTGCTATGCGAATTTTTATTAATTTTGTTATTGTGTTTTTGCCCTTTGAACTTTTATGGCCAATTTTTCTCTACTATAACCGTCACGTTTTATAATCGCCAAGATGTATCGTGTGTCCCGTAAGAATAACTTATGGTTCTACCCGGGTTTTCCAGCTAAATGACATCTTTTAAATATGTCCTCCGTAAAATATAGAAATAGTGCCATAACCATGATAACGGCTATGACTTGAACTTGTACCCTGATCGAGACTAGCCATTCAATCTTATTCAAAATAACAGTTGCCTCGGTAACAACTATATAGAGGACATGCATTTTCCATTACCATTTTAAAAAACCCATAAAGCTCACGGCAGCAGAGGATAACTTAGAATAAAGAGAGAAAAAAAATCATCTCCAAGATGCATAGCGACCGTTTTATTAAATTACATGTAACGTTAAGCAATCAAAATAAATAAAGCATATCAATTATTCAACTCTAGAGGGTTAAGGGGGGTGTGGACTCTCAGGTACAGCCTCCGTAAATCTGCCGTAACTTCTTCAATATTCATTTAATCTTTATAAACGTATACAGTTTTTTTGCAGAAAAGGGTTCAATGAATCCAACCATGATAATGAAATTGACCATTTTGGGAAAAAATTATAAAAAACACCTTTTTTGACCCATTTTAGATTTGGAAAAGATAACTCAAAATATATTTTGTTAAATTTTGTCATACTAGTTTTATGATAATCCTGATAACATTACCCAGGAGCGTTTTTTTATTTTTTATATCTTATTTTTTATTTTTTGAATTACAAACCAAAAAGTGCCAAAAAATGTGATTTTTTACCGCCAAAATCATGAAAATCACCATTTTTGGGGAAAAAATGACATATTTTGGCACTTTTTGGTCTGTAACTCAAAAAATAAAAAATAAGATATTAAAAAAAAAAAAACGCTCCTGGGGAATGTTATCAGGATTATCATAAAACTAGTATGACAAAATTTAACAAAATATATTTTGAGTTATCTTTTCCAAACCTAAAATGGGTCAAAAAACATGTTTTTTATAATTTTTTCCAAAATGGTCAATTTCATTATCATGGTTGGATTCATTGAACCCTTTTCTGCAAAAAACTGTATACATTTATAAAGATTAAATGAATATTGAAGAAGTTACGGCAATTTTACGGAGGCTGTGCCTGAGAGTCCACAGCCCCCTTAAAGGCATATTATGTGATCTTTTCCAGATAGCGCCCTCTATTCATGATTCTTTTTAGAAAGTAGATTTTTTGGCAGATTTACATTTCTGATCATAAATCGTACATACATTCCAAGTTACAGAGCGATACGATTCCCAATTACCTCAACATCATGGTTTTAGAGTGAATTTAGAGTGAAAATATAAACTGTCGTGGTACCACGACAGTTTATTTTCACTCTAAAACCATGATTTGAAGTAATTAAGAATCGTATCGCCCTGTAACTTGGAATGTATGTACGATTTATGATCAGAAATGTAAATCTGCAAGAAAATCTACTTTCACTTTTTTTTGGATGTTGAGGGCGTTCCCTGGAAAGATCACATACTATACCTTTAACAACAGAGCCATAATTTCTGTATTTTAAAAACAAATTTCATAACAAAGTAGGCCTACATGTTTTATTCAATTCTAGAAGTCATTTTGAAGAAAAAAATAGAAATTCTATATTTGCTATGTTTTGAAAGGAAGCATGGAATCTGAAGATGGATATATATAACGTTACAAATGCACACGCAGAAGACAACGTTATACATTATACCATTGGAAACTGTTGCAGAGGATATATTTTGCTTAGTGTTATACCGATATCATCCGATCTGAAGTTACATTTAAAAAGCGTTTATCAAAAGCAAATCTTAAAGGCACCACAAACCCTTACAATGTTCATAGCTTTACACCTTGATGCATGGACGATAAGGAAATGTCTGAATTTCAGATTATATAAATATATTGAACGATGTATCTCTATAAAAAGTACCTGCATGTTTGCATGAATTATAAATGTATATGATTAACCTGCAACATTTTAGGTTCGCCAAGTATTTATTGTTAGATGGACACACAAATGATCATGGTGATGAGCGAATCTGATATTTGTTTTGTGAAATACTATAATTACCTTAGGCCAGCAAAGTCATAAAACATTACGGCGAGTGAAATGTGTCACTGATTATTGATACGAGATAAATGATATAATGTACATCGTTTGTCTCCCCACATGTGCAGTAGCTGAACTATCTATCATACATTAGGGGGCGTGATGGGGTGAGGGGGGGGGGGGGGGGGGGGGTGTTGACGGGGACATATTTAATACACACGTTCCACGCATTATGTCAACGGGACGCTTGGCAAATGTTAGGATGGAGAGCGCAGAAGGGGTCATAACAATTAGGGCAGGGAGACACGGCCATCATTTTTTTATATTAATGACGTTTTAATTTAAATAATGGCAGGTGAAGGGCCAATCTAAGCAGCGGAAACACGTTGTTAATTTATATGTTGTAACCATGGCTGATACATTACATTATTGAATTGAGAGACGGCCATTTAAAAAAATTAAGGAGCAACTACTCTAACTGCAATTAGTGTAATGTCAATCTTGAAGCTATAGCAAATCCTCTGTGATACATTACATTGATACATTACATTATTGAATTGAGAGACGGCCATTTAAAAAAATTAAGGAGCAACTACTCTAACTGCAATTAGTGTAATGTCAATCTTGATAAAGCAAGCACATCCTTTGATGAAAGTGTTAAGCTTAAGACTGCACCTTTCCCTATCAGGGGAACAACACTTACGCTGTAAAGTGATCTTAATATATTTGACACCTTTTAGTTCTTCCTCCTTTGAACTACTTGTCGATGCGAGTCCATGCTTCCTGAATTACCTCGCAACTGGTTTCCTTCATCTGTAAATCATGTCACTCCTCTTTACATTATACGCAGCGAAGTTATTAATCAATCCTCGTTTTGTTAGATCTTTTCCCCCGTAGACAGCCAGCCCTCAACATGCTCACAGAGGATTTGCTATAGCTTCCGGATAAAAGTCATGCCGGCTCAATTCTATCGCGATGTTACATGGAAAGATTTAGGAGATCGAAATGCAATATCATGTTGATAATCTGTTCGGTTTCAGATAGATTCAGGCAATACTATAAGGTATAAAACTTTCATAATCTTAAGAGGCAAATTGAAACTAAACACGAATGGTTAATGCGAGATAAAGGGTTATGAATAATCTATCAAGAAAACTAAAAGATGCAATTGACATTCATTATAGTATAATAAGAAAATTGCCTTTATCTGTTTATCCTCAATGATACGAATAGTTAATGCGAGATAAAGAGTTATGAATAATCTACCTCGAAAACCAAAAGATGTATATGACCTGCATTATAATATAATAATAAAATTGCCTTTATCCGGTTATCACCAATGATTACTTGGTAAGCGTTCAAGAAGATGAATCTATTTTATGCTCGAACGATATTCTAAACTCAACACAATGAAAGAATACCGTACGCAGTTTTCGCAGGGTTCACAACTCTGCACATGTAAATCTGTCTTTATTTGCTTTTATATAACATTTTTATCATTAACACCATACTGAATGGGAATTCACTATAAATGTAACGGATGTCTTTTGCATTTCCATTTTATCTAGTCAATTATAAGAATAAATATAAATGCAAATCTCTCAAGTTTTACATACATTTAGATGCTCTGTTAACTATTTATCAAAAATAAACAAAACTATTAATTGTTAATTTACATACTTAACTCATCAGCTGTGCTTAGTTGAATAAGGGGTAAGAGCAATACACGACAATGGACCATAAGGCACACAACCTACTAGCCACAGTCAGACAAATTCATAAAACTTATACAATTCTGGGAACCAATCAGAGCAGTGGGTGATCTTACGTGTTGCGCAAGATGAATGTAAAGCGATCAGTAGCTTTAGAGAAAGCTCTGAAACAGCGAAACTGTCAGCACAGGACAAACGTATTTTTTCATCTCCAGGCCTATCTGACTTTGGTCGAAAACCAATCCTTTTAGTGTCTACACATCTTTTACACCTATGCATTCTTTGAATTGTTTTGTCATTACAAGCCCATGATTCCTGGATTAGCTCTCAGCTGTTTCCCTTTAACTGCACGTCTCCTTGCTACCCTACAGAAACCAGACTTATCAATCAACAATACAGCCTGGTTCTCAGAGGACTTGCTTTGGCTCCCGGTAGCAAATCATACTGGCTAAATTCCATCATCAGCTTGATTTAGGACGTCGAAATGCTAAATCCTATTGATACCGCAAAGATAAAGCGTTCATTATATGAAGATATAATGTAAACTAAAACTAAACATGAAAGACTAATGCGATATAAAAGGTTATAAATAATCTACCTAGGGAACTAAAGGACGCATTTGAGATGTACTCTGTATATCTTTTATGATCGATATTTCATCGTGCGGTGATATTTCGTATGTTATGGGCTTAGGCCTATACCTCGTCTGAATTTTATGTATTAGGTAATATTTTGCGGTGTTGTCTTGTTATGTTCATCAAATTAACGCGCAATCGTGTGACCATGCCGTGTTCAACGTTAATAAACAAAGTACATACAGAGTGTTGCAAGTGTACGGATACCCGTATTTAGTGTTATAAAAATAGTAAACGAAATTATTATGGAAAACATAAATTGAGTATATAAAGCAATATACTAAAATATGTAATAACTGTTAGTGCTACTGCTGGCATACACAATTATCTTTGTTTGCCCATAGCTCGACAGAAGCTGTAATTTTATTCATGGAAAAGGTGCTAAATACTAAAACTGTTCTCTCTGTAATCTGATATGGAAGGTTCATTATACTGATCCAATGTATAGGTACTCACGTGTATACGTTTCGGATACGACTGTATCCTTTGTCAACACTTTTCGTAGTGATGATCTTGACGACTCACGACGCATTTTGCAGTCTTAGAGTTGCCAGTTGAGTTATCATCTGGGGATTTTTGCCAGATGATAAAAGATCATCGAACACGTGAGTGAAGTTGTATTGCCCCTCGTCTCGGTTCGTCGTTAAGGTCCCTTTCTTTCTGAATTCTATAGCCTCTCGTATCCATCTTTTATATCTGTCTTGCAATAACCTTTGCCTCGTCCCATCCGATAACATGGTTAGAGTCCCCAACATGGTCCGTTGCCGATTTGTTGACATGAGTGGTTGTTGTGTTGTTGTGTGTTGTTAGCCTTTTCTACGTGACACTTGCGTAATACTCGTTGCTACATGGGGCGAAAATCCCTGTGAATGGCGATTGCATGGGTAGATGGGCAGGAATCTACACCCGGAGGCATTGGACAGACAGACAAACAAACTGGCCACAAATTGTATTATAGATAAGACTTTTGCAATATGACCAGTTGTATTCCGGTGGATTTAGACTCTTTGCAATCTTTATATCTCAATGGGGATATTGATTTTAATCTAACACCCACATGCCCACAGTCTGTTGTCATTGATAAGCCATCCACATCAACCTGATACAAATATTATCCAATTGACATTTGGACGTGGATATGTGACGGCCTAGAAAGAAAAAAATAGAATTGTCTACATGTACCTTGGAAATATCACCTCATATAAAATAATTCGATAGTTAGATCATTCAGTTCAGTCAAAATAGGCTTTGGAAGGCACTTGGAAAATACAATTTCCTTATTTTCGCTTTCCGTTTGTATAGTGTGGTAATGAAAAGTTAATGCTCAACATTTCATGTTCTAGGTTTTGGAGATTGAATGGCTAGTTTATTCAGGACCTGGATGTTAATGGTTCAAATTGAAGTCACAGCCAATATGTGGCACTATATTGTACGACGAGCATATTTCAAAGATGTCATTTTGCTAGTGAGCTGATGCTAGAAAAACCTAATCTGGGCGATACAACGTGACAGTTTATACGATAGCGCGAGAGCGAATAAGCATTCATTTCGACAACTATATATCTATTCATTAATGATGTAAGGTACAATGTTTTAAATTAAAAAAAAAAAACACCTCCCGTACCAAATTCGTAATGTTGGTAACCTAAATTTTAAATTACTCCCTGTTGTAACATAGAAATAAAGATCAATCTTTTTATGAAATCCTACTTTTACTAGTGATAACCCAAAACTATAAATAGCTGTAAAATGTACAATGTTCATACAGGCGGTTATTTATATCAACATTTATGTCACGCTAATGTTCGTAATAAAGCCATTAATAGGATTGAATACGTGTTATTCTAATGAAATAAATTTCACTTTATTATTACATTGATGAAATAAAACTAAACATTCTTGGTCAAAATATCGTGTGCATTAAATTGTGGTACCTATTTACAACTAGCGGTTTTCTCCTATATATAATTTATTATCTCGGACTTTTAGTATATTATTGTTGTAGACCGTATTTATAAATTGCGCCTTCCTGATGTTGATGGGGTAAACATTGACATTCTTTGCTTCGCTTTCTTTACGCGATATCGACGTCTACCCCATCAACGGCAGGAAGGCACCAGTTATAAATATGGTGTTTATAGATTCTTGAGAATATTTATTTACAGTACGGGCGTTCACACAGTGGCCTAGTTTGCAAATATTTCGTAATACTCCTGGGATTTTATGTTGCTAAAAGACGGATCGTATTTAACTTTTAAATCATATTGGACCTTGACAGGAATACAATATGTAATAATTGTTCACGCGTGTCTTATTTACATAAGAATATGATATCATATGATATTGGGGCTTATCAACTATGGTGATTAAGTGTTCCTCGATTAGACTCGAAAGGTGGCCTGTCAAAATACATGCACTGTTCTATACCGGTGTCTTCCAACTAGTAATAAACACAAAGTCAATCTCCTAATATTTTGGTAATTACGTTCACGATCCGATGACAGCATATTGTTGATATATAACATTTCCCTACCTGCACCATAAATATTTGTACATTCAAAATAATGTGATACAAAATCATTTATAATACTGAAGTCTCTTTTTCTTTTGAAATTAACGATACCTATTTCCTATCGTTGAAATGTATTTTTATAAAGGGCAACATGTAAAATATCCATATATTTACGTTATTCTGATTCCTTAAATGTATCCATTTAAAAGTCTGGTTGTCTCTTGCTTTTGTCATGCTTTAGAAAACTATGTGATCTACCGTCAACCTTGTTAAGGTTTCATGTAATAACTTTGTTATTTCTGATATGCACCACTATATGTTTTCACTGTGACAATAATTTCTTTAGTTGAACATGCAGCAAGGCCTATAATTGCCTTGCGATATGGGCCAGATTATCTTTGTGTTGATAAAAATTGTAAGATATATCGCAATATTTCAAAGAAGAGTTATTGGATTACCATAACATTTACATATCCATGTCCATTTAATAAACATCCCATGGGGCGATTGACGTAGTTTAGAAAGATAATATGTGCATCAGATACAGATATTGGATGAATTGATTAGTATTCGTTAATAGTTTCACCATGTATCATACTGCAGTTCTTTGGACACATTGCTAGACGAGAAGGTGACAACCTAGAAAAGGTGATAACTCAAGGAGCTGTCGAAGGAACTCGTAAACGTGGCAGACCAAAACTTCGCTGGACTGATGGCATTAAGGAAGCAACAGGTTTATCTATTATCCCTGCATATCGCATGTCACAAAATAGAAAACGATGGCGCTCCATCATCAATAGGGTCACAAAGAATCAGCCATGATTCAAAGAACGACGACGACGACATGTATTATGATAATATTATGTGATAATACAAAATATACACGGTTTCAATTTCAATTTTGCAAATGATGTACATTTTCCTTTACCTTAATTCTGATAAAAAGGTTGTTTGATGTATTAGTCCAACAGGCCGTATAACATATGATAAAGACGATAGTTATAATGCATACCATTCCAGTGGCGTAGCCAGGGGGGGGGGGGGGGGGGGGGGGGGGGGCGAGGGGGGCGATCGCCCCCCCAATATTGACGTCGTGTCGGTTGAGATTGGCACTGTCGGTTCATTTGACCAGAGGAATCATGGAATTATGATGGTCAAAAGTACACATATGAAAAAAATTCGCGCGCTATGCGCGCAGAACAGTCGCCTAAATGCAATATTCGTTGGTACAAGCTTGTTTAGAGCCAAAATGTACATCAATCGTGCCAAAAGTAGGTGTAAAGTGAAAAAATTTAGCGCGCTGCGCGCGCGTGTCTTGACTAAAAACAATCTTGTCGGTTCATTTTCATTTCTCGCCCCCCAATATGAATAACCTGGCTACGCCACTGTACCATTCCAATACACGACAAACACTTTTCGCTGAAATAACACCATACTCCGATCAATAGGGTAACGGACTTTTCATAGCTACGATATCATATATTAAACCCATTAAAGGGAAGCGGTCATGGTGAGCATTCTAACGAAAATTGAACAGCGCGCGGCGACTATTTGAATCTTAAAAAGTTGGACATTGGCGCAGTCTGTAATTGTTACGTATGTTTACATGCAACCGGTATTGTGTGCGACTCTAAAACAATCTCTTAACCCAATATGAACGGCGCGCTCAATCAACCATCCTTCATTTGATTTAACGCATTTTCTATCGTATGATGTAAGTGATGTATTAGTTATGAGCTAAGGTTTAGCTGGTACAAAATCGTCGTCAGCGGTTTTCTTTTCCTCACCATGCACTATTCCCTTTAATATATTCAAATTGACGAATACCTGTAGAGAATCATGTTACCAAATATTTTGGTTTTTATTTCTGCGGCATGATGGGGGTAAAATACACGATCAACTGCACGTCACATTTTACTGTTGTAATTATAATGTAAGGGAAATAACGTTCATGCTGCTCACCACGTGTAAATTAAGAAAGCACCATTCATGATACCAGGTGTATTTAAAGGTATATTATGTGATCTTTCCAGGGAACGCCCTCAACATCGAAAAAAAAATTGAAAGCAGATTTTCTTGCAGATTTACATTTCTGATCATAAATCATGCATACATTCCAAGTTACAGGCAAGTTACAGGGCGATACGATTCTTAATTACTTCAAAATCATGGTTTTAGAGTGAAAATAAACTGTCGGAATCCCGACAGTTTATATTTTTCACTCTAAATGCACTCTAAAACCATGATTTTGAGGTAATTAGGAATCGTATCGCTCTGTAACTTGGAATGTATGTATGATTTATGATCGGAAATGTAAATCTGCAAGAAAATCTACTCTCTAAAAAAAATCATGAATAGAGGGCGCTCTCTGGAAAAGATCACATACTATGCCTTTAAAAGAGGATAGGCTTTGCTTTCTGTTATCAATCAAACATAAAGGAATCCTCAATACTTCATAAATGTCTGACAGGGCTGTTAATCTTTATATATCAGAATCGCGAATCAATTTCCTGTGCATTGGTGCCTGGTATTATGCCCATTATTATGTACATTGAACTTTGGAGAGCAAATCTAAATATTTGATGACAGCATTATTTGTAGCACAAAAAACAACGATTACTAGAACACAGGTGTTTTTATTGACCGTCTTCTTTGTCCAAATACAGCTGCTCAAATGCTGTTGTTACAAGATAAGTGCGTGTACGTATTATGAATGTTATACTCATTACATCCCCTGATAACAAGTGAACGCAATCAGGTTACGGGGAGCGAGTGATTTTGTAATTTTTTATATTATTATCTTTTGTGTTTATTATCTCTTCACATACATAATTATTATTCTCATACATACATTTTCACATAATATTCATTTTACATGATTTTCAATATATTCATATATTACATGATTTTCAATATATTCATATATTACATGATTTTCAATATATTCATATATTACATGATTTTCTATATTTTCATACATTACATGTTTTCATTATTTTCACATATTACTCATATTACATATTATTACATGCTTTCAAAATTTTCATTTTTGATTTTAGATAAATATCAAATCAAACAATCAAAAAACTGCATCGTAGACCTGAGCCTGCGCTCTACATTTCTTCACTCATACACTACAGTTAAGCCCACAATTATTCATACCCTTTGACAAATATAATGGTGAGGTAAATCAGCCGAACAGTCATAATCATACCGGATCTCGAAAGATGCATTCCCATGAAGTAATAATATATTGAAGAATAGATGGGAAACGGTATCGTCTAGCTTACGAAACTTTACGTTTCTTCTTCAGGACAAAATATACATAGAACTGAAAACGAAGTAAAACCATAGAAGGAATATGAAATCAATAGTGTCAAAAATGACAAAAAAGGGTGGAATTACCAATCACGTATGTTGAGACCATTGGGTTGGAAAGTGTTAAGTGTTTTGATCCAGAATTGTTCTCTGAGTTGACGGCGGAATTTAGATTGTTTACCTAGGCATTCGATAACTGTGACATTTAGAGTATTAATGTTATGATTGGGGAGGGAAAAATGAGCTGCAACGGGTTTATCAAGATGTTTGGCATGGTTTTTGATAGTGGATCTGTGGTTTCTCATGCGTTCTTGAATAGTGTTGCCAGTTTCCCCTACATATTGTATGCTACATACAGAACATTGAATTATATACACAACATTTGTGGTGTTACATGTAATATGATGATTGATGGGGTAAGATTTGCTCGTGATGTGACTTTTAAATGAATTAGATACTTGCATATTATTACAGTTTTTACATCTGGGTTTACCGCATGGTTGA
This sequence comes from Ophiura sarsii, assembly GCA_035610835.1. NCBI lineage: Eukaryota > Metazoa > Echinodermata > Ophiuroidea > Amphilepidida > Ophiuridae > Ophiura > Ophiura sarsii. The sequence continues at coordinate 35,548,039 of CM069450.1, read as the reverse complement.
CATCCATCATTAACGTTGATATCCAATTGCTTAGTGGGTTTAGATACACGGGCTCTGACAAGAGTGTCCTTAAGGCTCGGTGGCCGGCGATATGATATGAGGGGACGTTCGGGAAGTGCTTTCTGTAGACGAGAGTTGGAGTCAACAACAGGCCAATGTCTTGAAATGATCTCTTGGCGATTGGGGAGATCAGGGTGGTAAGTGACAACAAGCGGGACACGGGCATTGTTTTTGGTCTTTTTAGTGTATGTGAGAGTAGATTCTCTTTTGATGAGCTTGGCTTTGGATATTTGATCGTTAATGACAGATGCCTTGTAACCACGGTTTTTAAGTTGTTGTGTGAGTTCAAGTGTTCGGTTCTGGAAATCCTCTTCTTGGGAGCATATCCGTCTTAGTCTAAGGGTTAGACTGTATGGTATGCTGCGAGTGACATGGTTTGGGTGGCAACTTGATGGCTGTAGGTAAAGGTGCTTGTTTGTGGGTTTTGTGTATAAGTCGGTTTCAATTTTGTTATTGACGAGTTTCACCTTGACGTCTAGGAATGATATCTCAGTTGAGGAGTGTTCACTCGTAAAGTTGATTGTTGGATGGATATCATTGGCGTGCTGTATGAAGTCTGTAAGGTCTTGTTCTGTATGAGTCCAGATCATGAAAATGTCGTCAATGAATCGAAACCAGACTAGGGGCTTTAGGGCGGATGTGGTGAGTATATTGTGTTCAAGCCAACCCATAAAGATGGTTGCGTATGGTGGAGCATATTTACCGCCCATAAGTGTGCCCGAGACTTGCTTATACTTACAAATATGATTTGTTTGTTGTTGCGTTTTTCTCATATCTATTCCAGCTGGAGTGGTGGAATTTTCGCTTTACACTAAAGACAATTACTTTGTAAGTACAAATCAATATATTTGCGCTCAACATTTTTTGCATAACAATAGAATTGAACAAGAATTGTGTTTTTATGCCTGTCCAAAATTACCCATACCAAGACTCAGGATTGAGGCAATTTGTTGTGATAATACACATGTTTTTGACATTCCAAACATTCTTTTTATTGTATGATAGCCTTTTATATTGTTATGCAATTATTCCATGATGTGTACATACACAAATGTGTCCTATTGAGTGAAGGATGTTATAGGACAGCACTCTAGCTCTTTGTCAGCATGGCGAAGAAGATCAAATAACTCAGTGGGGACCAAATAACTCAGTGAAGACCTTTTTTGTGCATATTGTGAATGCTCTCAAAGAGGGGAAAGGCTACTATACAGAGCTATTTTAAAACAATTTCAAGTGCCAGAATCCACCATACAGTCGGAAGCCAACGGTCTCCCCTTGTTTGGCAAGAAAAAAGTATTGCGAAAGGTCAACAACAATCCACAGATCACCATCAATGCTCTCCTGAACAACCTTGGCAATTCTTGGACCAATATATCATGGCAGACACTCCAGCAGACATTGCGCATGAGAGGTCTCCATGGAGGCCGACCAAGAAAGACTCTACTCCTGAAAAGAGACACAGAGAAACTTGTCTTGCATCTTAACCAACCCCAACACTGAGGACCAAAAGCTTGGATCTTTGTCCAGAAGTGCTCTTGCAAATGCTAGACGAGTTTCTCTTTGTCTCTTTTCAAGAGTAGAGTCTTTCTCGGTCGGAGTCCCAGAAGAACTCTCGTGTGCAATGTCTGCTAGAGTGTCTGTCTTAATATCTTGGTCCAAAACTGACCAAGGTCGTTCAGGAGAGCATTGACGGTGATCTGTGGATTGTTGTTGGCCTTTCACCATACTTTTCTTGTCAAACAAGGGGACACCGTTGGCTTCCGACCGTGTCCTTCAAGGTTTTTAACTGAGTTGAACGTCTTGTTCTTCCTAATTAATCTGGCACTTGGAATTGCTTCGAAATAGCTTTGTAACCTTTTCCCTGTTTGTGAGCATCTACAATATGCACACACAAAGGTCCTGACTGAGTTCTTTGGTCTTCTTCGCCATGCTGACAAAGAGCTAGAGTGTTATCCTATAATATCCCTCAGTGTACATTTAATAGGGCATATTTGTAATGAATTCCCATTGTATGCACAGATCATGGACTAATTGCATAATAATATAAAAGCCTAATACACGATATAAAGAACGTTTGGAATGTCAACAACATGTGTATTATTACCACAAATGGCCCCAATCATGAGACTTGGTATGGGGGATGAATAATTTTGGACAGGCGTAAAAAACACAATTCTTGTTCAATTCTATTGTTATGCAAAGTATGCTAAACCCAAATATATTGATTTGTACTTGCAAACTGTCTTTTTTGTAAAGCAAAAGTTCCACTGCTCCAGCTGGTATAGATATGAAAAAATGCATAAAACTCATATTTGTCAAAGGGTATGAATAATTGTGGGCTTAACTCTACAAAACATATAATTATTGGTTTCATACATAATTGTTATATTACGTCAGGTATCCTTTTACACAGTCATTTGTATATTATCTAATTTTGTAAATTCATATTAATTTTAATATAAGTTTTACCTCAAATCATCAACATGTTTATAATATTGAATTTGTATTAATATGCATGTGCATCATACAAAAATCTTTGATATGCAGGTACATATTTTAAATAATTACATTTTTAACATCTACATTTTATAAATCTCTGGTTTGCAGCTCAAACAATAATACGCTGAATAAATGTGGGTGTTTCCCGTAACGGAACTTGCTGATAACTAATTTACTAACACTTATTATTCTATCTATTGAATTGTTTGTGACTTGGCGAGTGATTAATATGCTTCATGATGAATAGAATATTACACATAACTGGCGAAACTATTCCGACTCATATTTTTGAATACTTTACATTTAAAGCACGATTTCAATTTCCGCAGTGTGTGAAAACCTTCACCTATTTTTGAATTACGGGTACACAGCAACTGCTTTGCCAATGTTACATGATATCACTAATGTCATCAATTGATTGCTTAACGGTACATGTAATTTAATAAAACGGTCGCTATGCATCTTGGAGATGATTCCCCCTTTATATATTATCCTCTACCGTGCGCTTTATTTTTTATGAAGTGGCAATGGACAATTCATATCCACTTTATGGTTGATACCGTGGCAACTGTCATTAGTTTTGAAGATTGAATGGCTAGTATCGATCAGGGATCAAATCCAAGTCATAGCCGTTAACATGGTTATGTGGCACTATTACAGTTCTGTATTTTACGGAGGACATATTCTAAAGATTCCATGGATAGCTGGAAACCCCGGCCAGAACACTAAGATATTCTGACGTGACACACGATATAACTTGGCGATAAAACGTAACGGGTTGATACGATTAGACGATAGCGATGCTCAATTCAAAACTCGATCCATCGTTAGCTGTCAAAAGGTCAAACATTTTACGTTTGAATTTTATTAATCAATCCATATGTACTCGAATCCGCCTGGAATTGAAAGTGTTTATTTAGCACATTGACATTTATAAGGTGTACAGTTTACGAACATTAAATATTGCTAGAATATTTGGCTTTTTAGGTTGATTAGTCTGATAGTGTTGAATGATGACTTTGGGGGTTATTTACGAAGCTTTATTGGTATCATTTCGTGTCGCGTATTTTTCGTATCGCGCCCCCGAAATTTCGACTTGCGCCCCCGAAATGTCGACTCGCGACCCGAAATATCGTATAGCGCATCTCGTGTTGCGCCTGGAGATTTCGCATCGTGACCCGAGATTTCGACCCCGAAATCTCGACCTTTTGAATGTTTTTTTGTGATCGCCCCAGCACATCTCACCAATTCAACCATAGTGTTTCGTATACCTTTATGTAATAAACCACATCACTCTATTCAGCCATACTGCTTCAGTAAAGTTCATTTCTTATTTAATTTTCTAGAAAAGTATCTTAAATTATTTTGTTGGAAGTTATCCAAATTTATTTTAAAGTGTGTCCTAATGAAGGTTCCGCCTTTCTATAATAAATAACAAATGATGGGCGATCCTGTGTTTTGGTGTAAATTTCGAAATAAATATTTCGCGAAATTTGTTTGCGTATATGAAATTTCTGGGTCGCGACACAAAATATGCGACACGAGATTTCGTACTAGAGGTCGAGATTTCGGGGTCGCGACACGAAAGGTCCAAATTTCGGGCCGAAAATTTCGGGGTCAAAATGCGAAATGCGAAATACGCGACACGAAATGATACCAATTAGGCTTCGTATACACTAATCTAATGTTCTCGACGTTCACATTGAATATGTTGAGAGGCTATATTATTGGTTAGGGACTCGTATTTTCCCAGAGTGTCAAGTATATTTACGATCGGTAAGGGATACTTGTATTTTCCCAGAGTATCACGTTTATATTCATTAAGTTTAATTCCATTCTTTCTTCAGATTTTACGACCCTGCAAGTTGTATTGACACGTAAACTATATACGAGGTCATCTGTAACGTCACATCACCCAAGCACACAAATGTTGCGCGAATTGCCTGCGAAACAAAAGCTTGCCTCCCGGTATGCGCGCGCATTTGAAGGGGGTGTCCTTTATAACAAATATGTCTGTAAAGCAGCAGTCAATGAAACAGTCAATTGCATGTTCCCCCATGCATGGTATGGAACCGGGCACTTAACATTGTTCATCAACAACAGGTAGAGCGTATATCATTGATTGCCATCATTGATTATATCTGAAAGCTAATTACATCGCTCTTTTAACAGTCAACACCCCCCTCACACCTCCACACACACCTTTCTGTTATGTCAGTGTGTGTGAAGGTGTGGGGGGGGGGGGGGGGGGGGGGGGGGCGGGTTGTTGACTTTACTGTTGTTATGGTTATAGTACAAAGTGTGTGGTTTGTGAAGGTGGTTGTGCAGTATTAACGTTATGAGTGAGTATTCAATTTTAAGTAAACCATGACACTTTTAATCAGGACAACGTTAAACGTAATAGACGGATTAAATTGAGCGCTATGAGCATAAATGTATCATTATCAGAAAACAAATGAAATTAAACTCAAGCAGACCCCAGTATAACCTCTATATACGATTTAGTTATATGTATTGGTTTATCATGAATCACTTGTTAAATGGAAATTGACATTAGCGTCTATTAAAAGGGATTTCAATTCATTTGAAATGATTAAAATCGAAATACGTGAATGAAACAAAACATGTATTCTAGAGAGTCAGAGTTGTTTCATTTCAGATCAGGCGGCCTATAGTTTTAGTCGAGTTGCAGGCAACCTTAACCGTGACATGACTTACATCTGCGATTTTATTGCATTATATGTTAGCTTGGAGGATGTAGATTACAAATCCGACGGGTGCCAAAATTCTACTTTTGGGCAAAAAGAATTATGACCTCATTTGACCTTTCTGCTTTATCCAATTGTTTGAAATTTAAGTGTTTATCATTATTATGCATAAACATATCATGTATGATATCAAATTAAAGCTGATAAACCATATAACACGTTGGTATAGGCTCCATGCCAAATATACGTAGCAGCAATCCATTAAAGGTCATTAAAGGTCATATAAAGTATTTGACCATATACTTTTATACAACCAATTGAAATAGCGTGAATGAAGTAGTTCCAATCTAAAATATGCTTCCATCTGATGGTTTCTAATACTTTATAGTGTTTAGATTACAAAACCAATGGGTGCCTAAATTCATTATTTGCATAAATTCCGTGACGCCTTATTTCTCTCAAATGCTTTTCAATTCAGGAAATTCACGTGTGTAATGCATTTTGACAAACTATAGCATGAGTAATGTCAAATTGCATATAATATCTAACAAAATACATATTAATGTACATCATGTATACATATGGATATATTGTTATTCAACAGACGACCTTTAATTTAAAGGTGAAGCTCATTTAAGCCAATTTCAAATTACTCCTCGTCATTATTCTCCCCCTCTTTGTCATCCATATCAGCGTTGGAAGTATTGTGATGCAATGTATTGATATTCATGCATTTCCCGTCAGCCTTGCAATGACAATAGGGGGTACAAGAGAGTGAAGCTAACCTACAGCTGCAGTTCCCTCTTGAACACGGTGCATCCGATTTGCAGCCACAGGCAACTAGTTTCAATATGCTAGGTGGTGCGACGGAGCTTTGGCCATAATCAGGGACTGGGATACCATTTTCCATTCTCCAACCAAACTTGGATACATCCATCAATGGTGGGTCGGTGCGATCCGACCCAAGACGCCAAGTCACCTGAATGCCAAAGACGAGCCAATGGAAACAAGCCCCGAGAGTGTGTGCTTACAGGTAATACACTTCTTCCAGCAAAAGATGATATGATGAAAAGTAGCAAGAACAAGAAGGCATTGATCAAGTTTCTCTGTGACACTGACAGCTGCAATGACCATCTGCGACTGATTGGAGAAGACTCAACATACCATCATGAGGAAGCAGATGTTCAGATAATAAGTCATCTTCTTGAACTCTTTCCGGAGAAAAGTCACATCCAAGTGTTAGCAGACGATACAGACATCTTTGTTCTTCTTGTTTTCTTCTGCTGGATCCACATGCCACCTGTACAGATATCTATGAAGATGTATATTGGTCAGACAATAGACATCAATGCATCTTCCTTGACTTGAAGTTAGGAGTTAAGTGTACAAATCTGCTGGCAGCCCATGCACTTTCCGGTTGCGATACGGTGTCTTACCCATTCGGCAAGGGCAAAGTATCTGCCATAAATCTACTGCTAAAGCCAGACTGCGACATCTCTGCTTTTTCAGATCCAGAATCATCTGAGGATATATGGTTAAAAGCTGGTCTGGCGTTTATAATCCGGTTGTATGGTGGTAATATACCATCCAATCTCAACAGTTTGCGATTCGAGCTTTTCAGCAATAAATTTGACACACCAAAAATCAAATCTCTACCACCGACCGACAAATCAGCCAGACAACATGTTAAATGCGCCCGTCACCAAGTTATGGTATGGAGAGCGGCGGATCGCACTGACCCACCATTGATGGATGTATCCAAGTTTGGTTGGAAAATGGTATCCCAGTCCCTGATTATTGCCAAAGCTCCGTCGCACCACCTAGCATATTGAAACTAGTTGCCTGTGGCTGCAAATCGGATGCACCGTGTTCAATAGGGAACTGCAGCTGTAGGTTAGCTTCATTCTCTTGTACCACCTATTGTCATTGCAAGGCTGACGAGAAATGCATGAATATCAATACATTGTATCACAATACTTCCAACGCTGATATGGATGACAAAGATGGAGAGAATAATGACGAGGAGTAATGGGTTTGAAATTGGCTTAAGTGAGCTTCACCTTTAAATTAAAGGTCGTCTGTTGAATAACAATATATCCATATGTATACATGTACATGATGTACATTAATATGTATTTTATTAGATATTACATGCAATTTGACATCACTCATGCTATAGTTTGTCAAAATGCATTACACACGTGAATTTCTTGAATTGAAAAGCATTTGAGAGAAATAAGGCGTCACTGAATTTATGCAAATAATGAGTTTAGGCACCCATTGGTTTTGTAGACACTATAAAGTATTAGAAAACATAAGATGGAAGCATATTTTAGATTGGAACTACTTCATACACGCTATTTCAATTGGTTGTATAAAAGTACATGGTCAAATACTTGATATGACCTTTAATGACCTTTAATGTATTACTGCTACGTATAGTTGGCATGGAGCCTATACCAACATGTTATATGGGTTATCAGCTTTAATTTGATACCATACATGATATGTTTGTACATATTCGAAAAAGCAAACTTAATTTCAAACAATTGTTAAAAGTCTGAAAGGTCAAATGAGGTCATAATTTTTTTTTGCCCAAGTGTAGAATTTTGACACCCGGCGGAATTTTGATCTACATACTCTAGGCTATCATATAAAGCAATAAAATCGCAGATGTAAGCCATGTCACGGTTAAGGCCAAATATCGGCCTCTGCAACTCGACTATTTATAAATGTTTTGCAACGCTCTCGGGGTTTCATGTTGCTACAACAGAGTATGCTTTTTATCTTTTAAATCATACATGGCACATGGCACAAGGAACATATTTCCATTGAATGATAATTTCTAAATAATGATACGTTTCCACTCTAATTAATGACGCACCGCAATTAATTTCCAGAATACCAAGTTGACAAGTCATGTGATGGAAATGACTTTGCTGATATAATACTACTAATAATAATTTTAATGTATAAAGCGCTGGTATCCGCCGCAAGCGACGCTCATGGCGCTGAGTTTCACTTTATACCAACCAATATAACAAAAAAGAAAAAGACATTTTCTAAAATGCGTACAAAATATTAAAAAAAATAGTAGACACAAGGGTTATCGCAAGCATATCACGGGCAGCGCCACATAACGACAAGCTGAACGATAGGAATCGAACCACAGCTAAACATCAATGGTCGCGTGCTCTGATGTCAGTTGTCTAGAGCTAACTATCGGGTTGCACTCTATTAGAAAATTGACATATCAAAAATTGTGGTTTACTGGTATGGATGTAATGAATATTAGTCAAACCTATAGGGAATAGGGTTGCGAGGTTTCAGAACTGACGGAAAATAAGATAAGGGAGGTCGAGGACAACCAAACAATATTTTATTATTGGCCTACTGGTATTTGGAAAATTTAGTCATGGATGATTAGTTCAATAGTTAAATGATGTCACTTGGAGGCGCTGTAGTTAATGTCCCTGGTCTACCACTTCTGTAGAGTCACATCAAGCAAATGCTTCCGAGTACAATGTCTTTAGGTTTTTCTTAACATATTCAGGCAAACTATTCCATAATTCCCAATGTTGTTTTGCAATCTTTCTTGAAGAAGTCCTTGCTTTGAAAAGCATAGCCCGCAATGCCCTGCGACATGAGGTTTTACAAGCTCTGTTAAATAAGAGGGAGACTTATCATGCAATATCTTGAAAATAATAAGGTATATCTTATATTTTAGTCTCTGTTCAATCGGAAGCCAGGGTAGGTCTACTAACACAGGGTTGATATGCAGTACTATATTCTCCAATCGTCGAGGGCGAAAGAGTTGAGAACTTGTAATTTTTTTTATAGAGGTGAGTTACTGGAGTCAAGTCTGGATGTGACAAATGCATGAATGATGGTTTCAGCTGCATCCCTTGTTAGATGTTTACGAATTCTGCCAATATTTCTGATTGATCAGAAATTAGCCTTTGAGTGACACTGCTGTCACAAGACATTTGCAGCTGGCATAACGTATGTTCACCCACTCTAACATGTTGTGATTTGCTGTTTGGATCCGAGGATCATAAAGTCTATCTTTGAGTTGTTTAATTCTGTGAAGCGCGAAGTCAACATCTGCTTGCACAGATTTTACGGATACCTTTACGTAGGGGTGATCATTTAGTTGATGCCGACGAACATACAAACCTTGTGGTAGTCCATACTTCAGTTGAGCTAATGAAACCCCATTTGATGGAGTCACCTGTGCAGGTCGGGTGCCCGCTAGTACTTATAATAGGTACACTTTTCAAAAGCTGACAATAAAACATAAATGATCTTAATAGGATCCGCTAGAACAGGGACATGTACGTTATTGGTACTATATAGATGGAATAAGGACATGAACGTCATTGACTGGTCTTTCAAGCGAGCACAGAAATAGGGAAATGTACTGAGGGATATTTTAAGGGAACGCTGGAACAGGAAAAAACATACATAAATGTGATGCGATCTTTGAAAAACCCGTCGATGTCACCAGATGTAAACTAGGGATTATAGGTACAATTTAAAATTTAAAAAAACAAACATTTTTCGTAAAGTCGATCGGTTTAGTGTTTTTATTCTAAATTTGGTAAAACAATGCCTATACACGATATGCAAATGAAAATGAAGATAAAAAGTTGATGCATCAACAAAAAACCAACCCATTTTAAACAATTTTTAAAATTAAAAGAAAAACCTCAACATTTTCTAAAAACAACACCCAAGCCAGTTGCGTATTGTGTTAACATATTTTTCACATCCCTATCCTGACCTGACAATATTATTTCAGTGATGAATCCATGAACTTTTGAGTATATTTTAGTTTCTAATAATATGTAATCACGATCATTTTAGGTGAGTATGGCCCGATTTTTTTTCAAATGTTTAATGTGTTTTACATGGTACTTGAAGGCACATCTTACTGAACAATCAGTAAAAATGAATAATAAAGACATTATATTCTCAGCATTTCTAAAGGCCTCTTAATGCTTTTCACTTTTTTTGTTATTTTGATTAAAGATCAACACCAATTAAATCAGGGAGGTCATGACCTTGCTTCAAATAACAAGTCACAGGTGGTCCTCAATGTTATTCTAAGTAAATCGAAATTAAACAAACTAAAATTTTACATGACGTGTTGCAAATTAAGTTTTGTGATTATGGCTGGTAGTTAGTAAATGTGTGTAAGCATTACGTATAATTATAATGTGAAACATCCAATTACGGGGGGGGGGGGGATGAAGGTGCCCCTTTAATAGTAAGTAAAGAATTGACATTTTAACAAGACGCTGAATTAATTTTGCATACAAGTTAAATTCAACTCGGCAGGCCAGGGTATAATCTAGTTAGATGCTTTTCTATTCAGCAATAAATTATCAAAATCAAATAACTTTGATATAAGCATCATTATAAAATGGATTTAACTAATTAAAGTGAAGAGCTCTCATGAAACAAACACCAAACATGGTAGGATACTAGAGAGGTTAGGTTCATATCATTTCGTTCCGTTCGGATTAGTTCATAAGTGTTTGCAACGCTCACTTGGGTATCCTGTTACGACTACAGGGGATCGATTTTATCTTTTACATCAAAGATGGCACCACCAAGGAATAAATGTATTTCCAAATATTCTGGTATTTATGTTAGTAATTCGACGCTACACCGTAGGTTTTTGGCGCACCATTTGACATTCCATCAGTTAAACATCAGGAAGTTTGATCGTGTATTATTATTTAAACAGCTACATCTTTTATTTAACTTACAGAAAATAGAAAAGCCTGATTTATTCGATTCGAGTCCCAAGAACGACAGAGAACACTGTTAAATCCGAGTATAATTGTGTAAACAAGCCGCGCGTTAACCCATTATTATTTCATATATATCTCCACCCAGCTTTACTATAATACTTTCAGGAAATTTACAATGGAAAGATAAGACAAATCAGTGATAATCTACTGTTAAATGGATAATATTGCTTTGAATATATATGGGTTTGTTATCGTGTTCAATGGTCAAATGTCCCAAACCGGGTGGTCCTCAGGACTACGGGTAATTTATTGTAGAGCTCAATTTACAATAATTATATTCTGAAACAATACAGCGCTGAGCATACTCCACAACACCCGAACTCTTTGCGCTCTCACACATGCGTAGTAGCTCTACCACAACGAAATTACGCAGCCTGATTGGTCAGCGGTGGTCAACGCTTGCGCTCAGCGTTGGAGCATTGTGGATTCTGCTGAGCCCTTAATTATATCGAGATCTGTGCATACTTTGATATCAACGGACTATATCAATACATCGCAATGGAAACAGTATTATAAACAAGGCATGTCTCTACTCTAGTACATGTAAATGGCGCACTGCAATTAATTACCAGGATATCAAGGTGACATGCCGTTTGAGGGAAATGACTTAGATGACCAGATTGTCACCACTCACCTACTGAGTAGTTAGGTTCATGATAGACCTGTTGCCAATACCTTGGGAAACGTAATTCCATGCTGCGAGCGTACCGAGATGCGACCGAGGGTGCCTGGGCAAAGAGGTTTATAGCCTCGCAGCATTGACCCTCACATTTTCTGGAGGCACGAGTCTAGTGTTATATTTCCCCTTTAACATGTTTAACTATTATGATACATACATGTACATGTGCACGTAGTTATAATGTACAGGGTGTCTCAATAAAAACCGTGCACGTCTTTACCAAACTTATTGACCATGAACTTTTTTAATTTGGTGTAACAATTGTATACATATTGATAGACTAAACGCTTAGCTTTCATATGCCGTTTATTTCATCTGATTTGGTTTTGTCAATCTTGAGATATGACTAATTCACTAAAGCTACCTAAAATCAACGTTGTGCCACTTTACAGTTTGCAATGAATAGAAAGGGTTACTCCGGAGAGGGGGTTGGGGGTTGTTACCACCCCCTAAACAAATCTAATCCAAAATACAGAGTATGCTTATTTGGTGTGTTACTTTTTGTCGAGTTTCGAGTTGCGAGTTTCGAGTTTCGAGTTGCGAGTTTCGAGTTTCGAGTTGCGAGTTTCGAGTCAAAATTTCGAGTTTCGAGTCAAAATTTCGAGTTTCGAGTCAAAATTGCGAGTTTCGAGTCAGGATTTCGAGTTTCGAGTCAGGATTTCGAGTTTCGAGTCAGGATTTCAAGTTGCGAGTTTCGAGTCAAAATTTCGAGTTTCGAGGCAAAAATCGACTTTTCGGGTTTCGAGTGTCTGTCTAAGTAAACGTGTAATGCAATTTAACTGTAACGTGTTCAGATATGAAGATATGGTTGAAATTCAAACATATTTAGAGACAACTTTGATTTATCAGTTAAGTATTTCTTTATTTTGTTAAAGCATGCATTTATTGTTTATATTCATCACATAAATAACATGCCTGATGTCAAAATGAGACTAAACATACACATGAGCACACATGTATACATTCACATGGAAATCCCGCCATCAATTTTCTTCCAGTTATGAGAAAATAGTTTAATTGAGTAGTTTTATAACGTGAACAGATGTGAGGCTGGGTTGAAATTCAAACATTTTTAGAGACAACTTTGATTTATTAGTTAAGTATTTCTTTATATAATTAAAGCATGCAGTTATTGCTTATATTCAACACATAAATATCATTCCTAATGTAAAAATTAGACTAAACATACACATTTGGGTTCAACATTTTCTGGGTCACCCTGTATGTCGTTTAACTGTAACCTTGTTCCGTATCATCGGTGTCGTTCAGGGTCTCTTTACAAATGGTTTTATTTTGATAACAAACGTTATATAAACCCATATTTGATGTGTGCTTGTCAATATAGAAATTAAATACAAATATTGATTTATTTTGATAAAGAAAGTTATGCAAACCATGATATTTTGATATGTGTGTGTCAATATATCAATGTTGATACTAATGTTACATCCGTATAGTTTAGTCAGTTCCAAATTGGCGAGCCTCCTCGAATGAATACAGAAGATCCGGACGCGCACGGCGTGTTCCATGCGCATTGCGCATTATATGCGTGACGCGTGCATTAAAGAAGCAATGATTTCTTTAAGAAACATATTATTTAACATGGAAATAAAATTGAATGAGATAAAAACGATACAAGCACAAGAAAGTGAAGATTAGTTGATGTCAGCAGCTTTCGCGATCTTATATCATTTTTTCTAGATTTCGATATAAACTATTCTGACCATTTTAATTTTATACCGTATGTTATTTAAATGTTAGTATCCATCCAGTTGCTTACAGTAGAGATATATGAGAATACACTGCCGCGCAAAAGTATTTGCCCCTCGGGATCCTTGCAAGTTATCACTGTGTTGTCAACAAAGTATTAAGCCATCAGACCCCATTTCCATTTCATTGTGTTTATTGTACATTTTATAAATTCATGTTTCCTATTAAGATTCATGATTTAAAAGCATTACAATTCATACCAGTTATCATTTATGCATTTTTGCACATGGGGTTTCCCAAAACCAGTTGATCCCAGTTGAAATTTCCCATAGCGTTACACTGCTGATAATGAACTAATTGATATTATTCATGAGTGATTTACTACGGCAAATTTTACATTGGATTCTGACATGTTCGATGAAATCATGAATTGTAATGCTTTTAAATCATGAATCTTGATCAGAAAACATAAATTTATTGGTATAAAATGTACAATAAACACAATGAAATGGAAATGGGGTCTGATGGCTTAATACTTTGTTGACAACACAGTGATAACCAGCAAGCTTCCCGAGGGGCAAATACTTTTGCGCAGCAGTGTAGGTTATGAAACTTATACTGAACATCGAAGGCACCTTTCTTGCTGAGGGAAAACCAATCCTGAGACAATTTCTGTTTACGCTGTATAATACAATATTGAGTTTACATTCAGCATATAAAGCCGCTGTCTTAAATGTCACCTGCCCAGAAACGATGTCGCAATAGTCAACGAGGTAAAAGTAGCAGAAATAATTGTCAAATCAAAAGGAGCAACGCCCAGAATAGTTTAATCGGTACAATCTATAAAGGTAATCCGATCTATCGACCGCTTTCAAATGGAAATGTGTTGAGACAACACAAATTGGAATTAGACGGATACAAAACTAGAGAATGAGTAGCTGCTCAAATAGCCAATCCCCGGTGTCTGTTCGAATAGGAGCAACATGTATGATTGCATATTTGGATAGAAATTTGATAATACGGCTATATAAATAAACAATTTGATTTGAATGAAACTGTGCACGATAAAGATGGACCTAGGACAATCGCAAGGACGAATAATAATTATGACATTTGTAAGAACACAATTTATATTTTTACTGAAACCACCTTGACCAAATCACTTCGACACTGTGACATTATTTGATTCTGAAACTGGCAGAATTAAAACCAATTTTTCATGCTGGAAAACCATTTTGATAATTTAGGTAATCATATTGTATAACTTTACTTGAATGGATAATTAATCCCTAACCCTAACCATAACCATAACCAGATAAAAGCGCGTGTCAGGTCTTTTAATACTCTTTTACTCAAGAAACAACTTTACGGTCTCAATTTAAACAATTCAATTCTGTTGGGCCTACGATAATGACAGTTCGTCTGGAGGAAAAAAAACCTGTCTTGTATTTAAAACACATGTTATTATTTCCCTTGGAGTCCAAGGTGCAGCCTTTAATCCATTTTACCAATGACACTTCACATTCAATCAACGAAGCCGGTAAAATAGTAAAAAAACCTCTAAGTGACTGAACGGTTACTAAATCGTTTATACATCTTTGAAATAGTATAGCAGATTACAGGGTAAGACAGTTTATGAACTTTACATCTCGGTGGACAGAATCATTTGCTTATTTATTGTAGTGCAATGGCGTAAACGAGAATGCCGAAAATAAAATAGTGTCTGCATGAGTTGCTTGTGATAGAGAAATGGGCAACATCTCCAAATAAAACAATTCACGCAGATGTAAAAACAACGCCCTTGGTGGGTTGTAGGTTGTCATCATTAACCGATTGTAGTGTATACGTACTATAGTTTGGAAACGTAAACAAGAAATACTGAGGCACAAAAATCATATTTCCCTTAAATTCCCTCTCAATGATTGTGTTCAGCTACCTATGACATAATTGATCTTATATATTATACGTCAACCTGCTTTTGGCTAATGTGTTGCATGCTATTATATATATAATACTATCATGCCAATGTACTTATCAATTAATGTTCACTGAAACGCCACGGTATTTACTTTCATCTGGAGCCTCACGATATTTACCATTTTCATTTCACGTGAAAGAATAGTCCCGCCAAATATATAACATTTTATATGCGCTGTTTTATCCCGTCAATATTCATTAGTACCATCCAGAGGTGAACTTGATGTGTTAAATTTAATGACCTTGCTTTAATAGCTTGGACAGAAAAAAGGTATTATTCCCATACGGTCCATTTTACAAACTAGTGTCATATTTCAATTCGTCGCTGTTCTGACATACCGGCACATCACAACAGAAATAAGTAAAGAGATGTGCCGGTATGTCAGAACAGCGACGAATTGTATTATTTACAGATAATAGTAGAGCGTGACATAAGGTATAATTGTTTGATTATGAGACAAAGATGATAATTATGATCTATAAGAGAACTATAGATCCAAATGCTGTACCCAAAACCAAATATTTGATTGTTAAATGCATTTTTCTCGTAAACATAATAAAACCGTGTCCAACTCTGTCCCATATAACAAGAGGCATCTCCTCAAGGGGTTACATAATCTGACAAGGCCAATTTTGACACTGTCCTACTTTTAATTGATTTGTGAAACCGATTCTCGGATGCCAATTGCAAGTACTGTATCATGTGTCGGCTATTATATTCATACATCATCTGGTTTGATGATTTTGACTTAAGAATCCTACTTTTTTGGAAATTCTGTATTTGGAAATGCTTGTTATGTCGTTGCAAGCTATGATATATAATACTAAAAACAATAGTTTAAGGATTTAATTTCATATGCAGTACAAGTTTTAATGATCATATAAATGCCTTCTGATTACATATGTATGCATTTGTATTTCTGTACGTTTTTGTGATCGTAAATGTTTTCTGTTGTTGCAACAAACATAAGATGCTCATTCTGTGGGCGCTAAAATAGATGAAAAACAATCATGGACAGGGTGCTTACAATCTTTATGATCATTACTATCACTATTATCTTATACATGATTAACTTCTGCATCTGAATCAGCCTTAGGAACGTTTCCTTTTCAAAAGAACCAACAGTGTCAGAAAACAAATGTATAAACCTATGTACTTACTAGTATTTTCAGTGATTTAACACAATATTATATTATTTGAACAAACTAAAAAACTTTATTTTATTTTAAAATCATTAGAAAAAAGAAAGAGAAAGGTGAATGATGTTATTGTTTTGAAAACACTATGATCCATTTGTAGACTAACGATTGAAGAATGTAGATAATACTATTACAGGTTTTCTCTAGAGGTTTTTATATCAAGAAATTATTTGATATATTTCAGGTTTAAGAGCACTTACAGAGGCTAAGAAGGTGTCTCTATGGATACTCAGAAGAAGTATATTAGTGAGATGGACGGGTGAAAACAATGGCGAATGGGGTGTGTGTTCAGGGGTGGATGTGTAGGGCCATAGAGTCCGTCCCCGTTTAAGTGTTAATCAGTTATCTTACTGGTGGTGGCGATTGCATATTCAAAGTATTATATGTAGATGTACACGTGCTATTTTACCATATAGGCTAAAATCCCATGGAAAAAAGTAAATCTTAAGAAAAATATTTAATTTGAGTAAGTAACAGTTATGTTAATAAATGATTACAGAACATATACCAATGCTAATTTCATTTCCACACTGCATTTAATCTTCAGTTTCTTTTTGGATTTATGTTTTAAAAAACACACCTTAAATCGATTTTGCTTTATAGCATGTTTAGTGGCTGATTTCTTGTTAACGCATGACCCTCAATAGGCGATGCAAATTTGGTATTAATAAATACCATATTAATACAGTGAAGGGAAGATCGTAATGTCTGTTTATTTTGTCTCTTTATTTTTGCTTGAAGTTTGTCTGAGTTAAATGTGTAAACTGAAATTGCCAATTTTCACCTGTAACGGCATTTTCAACGACAAAAAGGGTACTTTTTGTCGATAATTCACTCGTTTAGGGGTCACATCGGGGATACAAACGCGCGAAAACCTCATTTCATAGGACACTTTGGCGTCAGACTGAGGAAATACGCGTTTAGGGGTGTCTGGAAAATCGTTTGTGACGCATGCTTACTGCATGATGGTTGACAGGCCCAGGGTATCATGGTGCCCTGTGTAGGCATGTCTTTCATGAAGCCGCTTTTAAAAGACTTCAGATCTTGACTACTCGACCACTGTTAATTTACACTAGTCATGTTTAAAACAGGATTATTGACAATAATGCGTAATTGTTACCACATCATATTCAAGGGTACATTCGCAGAAGTGTTGACAACGTTATCATGCAACAACGTTTAACATATTGATTGTCAAATGTGAGTAGGTTGTTTTGATCGTAATAAGCATTTTTGTTATTTGCTCTTTCATCTACTAGTATCATGTACTTATTGAGGGTAACATTCATCAGTTAATCAAAATCCCTGTTGAACGGTTTGTATTATCAGCATTTTAAATCCCGAATTGATGAAAATATATCCCTGAAATATATGCATCAATCATTGTAAATGTTAATTACTTGTTGAAGAAAAAAAGATAAACATTCTGAGCAGATTCTTTTGGTTCTGTGTTACCCTTGATTTATCATGGTGTGTTCTATTCATTATTGTGAACATTTTATGCGATACAGTTTTTGAAATAGGAAATAATAAAACCAAAATTAAGTTGTTTTCTTTGCAGTATTTACTGCGCGTGTCTGACGGCAAACGTGGAAAGAGGTTTTGAGGTATGGTCGCAGGAAACGTATGTATAATATAAATATCTAGGCACTTATTGAAACCTGATGTTGAATGATCGTGTTTTTTGGACATTGGTTTATCATCTCGAATGCAAAAATGATGCTATTGGTTTTGTCATCAGTAGCTCATCATAATATATAAAAAGTTACTGAATCTTAAAATCAATACCCGCCATTATATTGTAACTGATTTTCAAGAGTAAATCATCGACAACATGATGCTCGATGTAACGTCTTGAATGATATCGGGTCTCATAAAAGATGTATTACTCATTTTCTTAGGCGCCATACTCATCTATTCCCAGGTGAGAGTTATCGAATGACCACACTAATTGAAAGTGATGCGTGAAATTATCCATCACATTTAGTCAGTCAACTCAACAATAAATAATTTACTATCGTACAATTACATGAGAAAATCAATCGAGAATGGTGTCATAATTTGATCAAATATATATAAGTAGTAGATCGTGTTCAGTCAAATAATGTTATGAGACTGAAATTAACGTCCAAAGTTACTATCGATCCTAACACTGTGGGGGTGGTTGGGTGGCTGGGGTGGGGTGTGTTTGTGAAGGTGGTGCGAACTCCTTACGGTCATTTAGAGGTCAATCGGGATTTTATGCATACGTGCCCCGTTGATCCTTTATGGAACATGGGGAAATGATCTCAGTGAGAATGGTAACAATCGTAATAATGGTAACGAAAATGTAAATTGATACCCTATTACGATCCATAGGGACTCTACTCTGATTTTATGAAATCAGAATTTCACTAGACTGATGTTAACAATTATATTCAGTTAATGTTCATATATAATGTTGAATGATCAAAAGGTGGATATCTTTACAGGCAATTCAAATTTACACTGTTTTTCTTTTCTAGACAGTAGGCCTAATAGACTAGATGCTTTTATGTTCTATTCGATCGCAGAGGGAGTCTGTTCCATATATCTGATCGCATTCAGGTTCAAAGACTTGTAAACTAAGTGTATTGCCTTAAATTTTACCGTTCATGATTTTAAATGAATGCTAATCACATTACACGTTGTATTAAATTGATGGTTAACAGTATAATTGCATAAATAAATACAAAATGTGTATGTAGTTTATATGAGTCAGTATTTAAAATAAGTGACATTTCAAACTTGCACAAAGTAAATCGGAATAGACAGATTAAATTGACCGCGACGAAAACAATTGTATCATTAAAAGAAAACAGGTGAAATTAAACTATATTATACGATTTAGTAATACGTATTTGTATATATATCCTTAATCACCCGTTAAATGGAAATTGGCGTCTATTTAATTGGATTTCAATTAATTTGAAATGATTAAAACCGAAACTCGTGAATGAAACAAAACATAAACATGTATTCTTGAGAGTCAAAATTGTTTCATTTCAGTTGGGGCGGCCTAGTTATAAGTGTTTTGCAACGCACTCGGAGTTTCATGTTAATGCAGCAGAGGATGTTTTATCTTTTAAATCATATACATGATATATGGCACAAGGGAGTATTGGAGGATGAAAAAACGTATGGGTTTAAATACATTAAAACACAAACTCATATCAAATTGTATGTGCCTCATCAATGGGGTAGCGGAGCGTATGTACTACACATAAAAACCCGTTTAATCACATACAAGAACAACGAAAAACGAATTCCATGTATAACTGTGAAAAAACGCCACGCGTAAACACGTTCTTATTTCATAAGATGAGAGGCTAAGAACCGTATCAGTTTAATCCCCAGGGAATAATACTCTAAGGATATGTTGATAAAGAGATAAAGCAAATCACGTATTGTTCGTAATAATAAGTAAAAAACCGTTGCAGAGTTAACTTTCAATGATGAAATGTTCCAGGCTAGGGTTCCCAGTGGCGCACAGGGAATTACATCCATATTTTGTATTTATTTATTTTTTATCATTTATTCTTTATTACTATCATAATTTTCACATTTCACATAGTTTCATCATGTTTACATTGCACTATCGATACATGTATAACACATTTTCATATGCTTTTCAGCATATTTACATTGCATATCATATACATGTTTAGCACATTTTCATATACTTTTCAGCATTTTTATATTTTTATATGCTTTTCGGCATGTGTACATTCATAATTTTTACATTTCATAGTTCCATCATGTTTACATTTCATATCAAATACACATATGCTTTTCATATTTACACATTTTCATCCATATTGATGCTTGATTTAGCATGTTTCTAATTCAAACAACAACTGTCTCTCTCTCCTATAAGGGAAATGACTGCAATGATCCAGATTTATAATGTTTGGAGGAAGAAATGACATATTCAATGGATCCCTTATTAAAAAGTCTTTCGTTTTTATAATATGTTTTAGGTTTAGGAGTTATATAATTAGGTATTAACATAATTGTACAAAAATAAATCATTCAAATATGAGGGTGCAGGATCATTGATTATTTTATATGACAACATATTACAATGTTTGTCTACTTTCAAGTGTTATTAAGCAATTGTAGTTTGTCAAGGAAGTGTAGTGCTGCTGCATTCGTGATCTTTTTATTCTATGTTCCTATTGCATGGTTAGTTCTAGATTTCGAACTACAATATTTGATAAATTTCAATTTATAACGTAAATGTTATGGGAATGCTTTTTTTCATCAAGTTGAGATATAATGAGAATAGGATATTAATCGTATACTGGACTAACATTCTAACGGTGCGATATTTCGACATTTCCACTGGTCACATCACTCTTCGTCTAGCAACAACGATGACGATCTGGCAGGCTTGTCATGTGAGAGCCGAAGAGGAATGTCATTGATTGGTTGATCCCAAGAATGAGACAGCTGAAATCGGGGGCCCTTTTCTTGTTAAGGGAACACTAATCCTGAGATGATTTCTGTTCATGTTGTGTAATACAATCTGGAATTTACATTCAGCATATTAAGCCGCTGTTTTAAATGTCACCTGCTGGGAATTGAAACGATGTCGTCAGCAAGAAAAGAGTAACTGAACAAATTGTCAAATTACAAGAAGCAACGTCCTAGATAAATTAATCAATAACAACCGCGCTTTTGTTTCGACTCGCTGTTCACGGAGCACATGCTCGGCGATATTTACTGCAGGTGTTAGCAAACTTCTTATTTTTTGATGCGTTATTAAAGCGAGTTAAGTATGCACACAATTATACATTTTATTTGACTTGTAATAATCGTGTATGGATTAGGTAAGTACATGCGCTAAATTTGATATGCTCAAAATGAAACACCCCCTACGGGGTCATGTCATTATTCACATCTCAATATTAGCGCTGTATCATGTGTTGGTAAAATTTATTCATACGTTATCTGCAATGGGTATGACATAAGAACGCTAGTTCTTCTACACAATATGGTTACGATATTTTCATAGATGGAAAGAGTGCTAGACAAGGTATAAAACACATACTTATACAATGATTTATCATCTTTATCATTATTTTCACAATTATATATTATTAACTTCCACATTTTGTCAATTTAACAATACGCTTATAAGTATAAATTATCGCTTTTGATCAATATGATAGCTTATCAACTTTCACCTATACTAGTATTCAAAAGTCAACCATCCACAGTATAAGGTTTTTTCGATCTCAAGGGAACCACTAATCAGACCTTTGAACTAGCGTTTTTAGCGATTAACAAATTATATTATTTGAACATGATAACAAATACAAATTGTTTGATTAAATAAATAAGTTACCAATTACCTGGAAATACAATGACCTGTTGTAGATTGATGCTTAAAGGCGGTCGATAATACAATTCAAAATCTATGAAAAGCTACAGGCTACAAGTTTTCTCTAGAGGTTTTAATATCAGAAAATAGTTGATTTTTTATTGGATAAAAGCACTCAAAGAGTTTAAGAGGGTGTCTCTATGGACACCCAAGTGTATTAGTGAGATAGACGGACTAAACAATAAAAGTCGTAAACACATTTTGTTCGAGGATCAAGTGTTAATGCAGTTATCTTATATCTGATGGTGTCGATAGCATTTTAAAAGTAGTATATATACATGTTTATACATATGCTTTAACCGTGTAAGATATCCCTATCGACAAAGTAATACGTAAGAAGAAAAAGAAGAACGGGAAACAGTAGCAGTTATGTAAACAAATTATTACAGAACAAATACAATGTGTAGTTTCATTTCTACACTACATTTTAAACACATAAGAACCTTTAAATCTTGAAGTTCTTTTTGGAATTATAATTATGCGCTTGTTGGGGGTTTCGCGGCGGTTTGTCGGGTAAAAAGTTCATACTTTGTACCCTCCCCCGATCCACACGAAAACATAGCAGTGGAAGTTAGTAGCTGGTCTCTTAAGGGCGATGTAAGTTTGGTGTACAAAATCCAAATAATAAAGTGGTTTTCTATGGGGGAGGTTCGTCCCAAAGCCCCGCCCTCTAATTGGCTACCAGCAGAAATATCATTGCATTTTTTGACAGTGTTGACAATTAATACATGCCATATATTAACCCTCGTCCTCCTGAGACGTTTTTGTAACACCGTTATCTAAGAGGGGGTGGTTACAATCCCCCTAAAAGAATCCAAACCAAGGTGCAAAGTATACTTATTTTGTTACCATGGTATAGCTAAAGGTATCTTCTTTCCATACATATCAAAACAAGTACAAAAATCCCACGCATGACGTCACAATGACGGCACTAAACATGGCCGACCTCAAAATTCCAATTGTATTCGTCTGTACAGTGACATATAGGCCAACATTTAAATTTTCGCCAAAAAAAACAAAATATCGGAATTTCACCCAGTTTGCTGCTTATAAGTGAGGGAACGGGTGTTTCTAACAATCATATACTATCAGATTCAGAATCATACAATTAAGAATTTTTTTCTTCAAAATGGCGATTTGTAAAAATTGGACTTTGACGGCTTACCCTACCCCCGGGTAAGGTGGTACCCTCAATTTGTGTTCGTCAAAATGGGAGCAAGGGATGTAAAATAGATCATTTAGACGCCATAGGTCACTGTTCTTTGCGTATTAGCCATGTTAGCGCCACGGCGAAAGTTATTTGCGGTTGGTAACCCCTCTTCCCCTGAGGAGAACGAGGGTTAATTCAGTAAAGTGAAAATCGTAATTTCGATTTATTTTTCAAAGCTAAATTCTTCGCATTAGCCTGTTTTCATCATATATGGCGCACTGTTCAGGTATGGCTTGCATTAAGCTGCCTATGAAAGACTCTAGTTCTCGGCTACTCGAGATGCTTTAATGTACAATTCTGGGTTTAAGAGCAGAAGTGTTGACAAATGACAATGTTGTATTACACACAACTACGTATTAAAACAAAATAATTTTCAAATAATTTTAAGTAGGTTGTTCTGTTCGTAATAGCGTTTTTTGTAATTTTCTTTTATTACCTATCATGTATTTATTGCGGGTACAATTCATCAGCTAATCGAAGTAAATATGGAAGCCACATCGATGAACATTTCCATCAAAACATACAGCAATTAAATAAATTGGGGGGGGGGGGGGAGACTCGAGGGGTGTGTATTGGGTGTGCTTGTTAGAGTATCTTGAGAGAATGAATTAAATTGAATTGAATAAATTATGTAAGGAAATTGGAAACTGACATTATTATGATTAAAATCATAACACTCGAAGTGTGCTGAGATTGCGAATAACCTTGCAAGTTTACATACTTTCCGACTGAATATAATACAAATGGCCCTTTTTCTTGTTCGTAAACACGGGTTTCATACGCGTTTAACTTTTAATTAAACGCATCATTTAACTAAAGGCAATTCTTGAACATTTAATTAACTTAGACACGGATCTATAGTTCACTGAAAAGTGTCTAACTTTAAACATGTGTATGAAGTAATGTAAAAGCGTTTAACTAAACCCATACAACAACTGCATGCCTTGAATGATTACTCAACCGTGCCGTTGCAATCTCTGTGTACTCTTAACAACTATACATGCATTTGAATAATTCGGTCAAAACATGTATACAGTGAACGCACGACCATACTGGAGACGAGATCCGTAAAGAGTTTAAAAACAAGTCGTTTAAAAGATCAACTCGCGTTAAATTTAGTTAGTCACGTTTTTAAGCCAAAACCGCGTTTAGTACCCGGATACGGCCCAATGTGACGGGTATTTTGATGACACTTGATGACACTTTACGGGACAGATTTCATAAATAATTTAGTAACGGAAGGAACTAGTGATATTCATAACAACATAAGTATACACAAATGATGAAGGATGTGTAAACACCATATACTGATCACATACTGATTATTTCTAAGAAAATATCCGCCCAACAGACTTTGCAAACTTTATGTCTCGAATCTCGATGGAGTGTATCTTCAAATAGCGATGAAGTATTTCTGAAGTGCCATAAGATACACCGAATTCTGAGTACTTTGTGAGTGATTTGAGGTTTTTTTACTGGAATCTATCTTTATCACAATTGTCCCTGTATGATAAAACTTCATAGCCCTGTACTGTATAGTCATGATCATAATTGAGAACTTTCTGACATTCATTGTGTTGTAATGCGTAACTTAGATATTTTGTTTGTAACTTTGGCATTTTGTTCGTGAATTACGCAACATTTCCATAATTTGGAAGAAAATAAATGTCCAAGTTCTTTTGAAACTGCTTCAAATCGCATTAAATATTAGTTTAATTGTGATCTATGTACAGAAGGGAACCCAAATAAGTATTGATAATTTATATGTTTTTTAACTTCAATTGCATCCAAATAAATTTTGATATGTATTTTCAACTTCAATTGCATCCAAATGTCATGAATATTAGTTAATTGTGAAATGCAGCAGTACTCAGGCAACACTTAAGCACACTTAAAATACTTTCAGTATTGTCACAATTATGTATAACAACAAATGTGCGATTATCAACGCAACAGTAATAAGACCGTTTAGGATTGTTATCTTTAAGTGAAGGTGTTCCTTGTTGTACAGCCTACATTATTGCTTTTCGTCATTTTCATCAGGTGATGCGTGAATTGAGGCCCCTCGAGATAATGCGAGAAATGCTGCGGTAGATAATCCACTCGTAAATAAACCGACATATTCTGTAATGCATATAACTATAAGCGGTAACATTAAACACACTACGGAAGCGACCAAACAAAACGACGACTAACATAAGTATAATGATAAGGATGATTGATGAACTTTACAATCGATGTAGTCCTAACATGAGTGCATCAGTCTCGCAAGTACAACTTGTCGGTGCGCTGATGCAAAGAACAGTATCAAGCTTGAATAAACTGCAACCGAATTGGTTATCAATCATGCACTTCGTGAAACGTATCTCCCTATGTTATACTATATTAACATATATATATCATACTATCAACATCAGTATTAATTAAGATCTATTATCAAAAATGAATTCACAATGTGCACTGGTATGTTTAAAAGAACACCTTAATAGAGAAACGCGATTCTAGTAAATTGAATTATGTTTACAAACTGAGAGTACGGGTTATCACAATACACGAAACACTTATATCGGTTCAAAACTCTATTACAGTGTAGGTGTATTGCTGTAGATCATCGATACAGCCATCTTCCTTCATGCGTTACGGTCCCAAGCATGGAGGTGCCGATTACGAATAAGGTATTATACACACTGTTTTTTGTAGTAATGCATATACAGATGTAATCATAACAATACTCTTTACATGCATGTCACTAGTTTCCGTTCGAGTGCCGTACAAATCTTAATTAAATCATTTTTCTTTTGCTTTATAGTTGTAAGAACAATGACCGAAATAAACCGGAATGGAATTGATCGATTATTAACATAATTTTAACGACACTCAATTCACTTTAAAAATCATAAATTATAAGTTTAACAGAATCAAACGCATAATTCCTTGACATGTCACGTGACGGATAATCGATCATTTAACTCACCCTATATGACGTTTAATATAAACTATAGCCAACGTCATAATGCTAAGGAAAAACATGACTGCGTGTCTTGATTAGTCCTCAAGCGCACGCTTGTATAGTTGATCGCGTGTATTATGCATTTGGACGCAGCCCGGGAACACCAACAAATTACACTCGCGTCGCGTAAAATAGCGTAAATTTCGTCCATAGCTTTATGACAGTGCCTGTAATTACTATTAAAAATTGAACGAACACTACGAACGCAGTACAAAGATGATCGCGCCCGAAATTGTTACGCTCATGGTTGTGCGCGCTTCACGCAATGTACGCAAAACGCAAGGTATCATCGTCGATACGAGACTCGATTAGGGCCTAATTAAACTGAATATATCCTTTAATAGTTAATACGGGCCATGCGAGCGTACTGAATGGGAAGACTGAAAAAACCAAACCCACACAGACAGTACTAAAATTGTGCACACGCTAATTCGCCTACCCCGGTTTGTCATTCGGCGATGCACACGCTTGTCGTTACAGGACGCGATGATTTCACCCAATCATGGTCATGATGGTGGCGCGGTGTGATGCACTGTATTTTGAATTGACCAATGTGTTTATACTGTGTTTGGGCGAAGATGAACAAGTGCTGTAGTGAAATTCTAAAACAAAGCGCACACTTTGTGAATTTACTGTGGAATCAATATTTCACCGACACTCAATTCACATTAAATCATAAATTATAAGTTTTACAGAATCACACGCATATTCCTTGACATGTCACGTGACTGACAACCGATCATTTAACTCACCCTATAATATGACGTTCAATATAAACTATAGTCAACGTCATAAAGCTAAGGACAACAAATGACTGCGTGTCTATAGCGTAAATGTCGTTCATAGCATTATCATGATTATGACAGTGCCTATAATTACTATAGTACTATTAAAAATTGAACGAACACTACGCACGCAGCACAAATATGATCGCGCCCGGAATTGTCACGTTCATGGTTGTGCGAACTTCACGCAATGTACGCAAAACGCTGCTTAACTGTTTTAGTTCAATTATACATCTGACTATAGTATGTTATTTTATTATTCTTGACGTTTTAAAATAATTTACCTTGGTCGTCAAAGCAGACAACTACAATAAGGGATGGCTCTTAAGCATTTTGGAACAGCTTTACTGGTTGAGTTGCAGTAATTTACACAGCTATAAATTCGATAGATTAGAGTTTCATTCACGGTATCATCGTCGTTACGAGACTCGATTAGGGCAAAATTAAACTGAATATATCCTTATATTTAATACGGGCCATGCGAGCGTACTGAATGGGAAGACTGAAAAAAACACCACACAGACAGTATTAAAAATTGTGCACAAGCTAATTCGCCTACCCCGGTTTGTCATTTGGCGACATACACGCTTGTCGTTACGGGATGCGATGATTTCACCCAATCATGGTGGCGCGGTGTGATGCACTGTATTTTGAATTGACCAATGTGTTTATACTGTGTTTAGGCGAAGATGAACAAGTGCTGTAGTGGAATACTAAAACAAAGCGCACAGTTTGTGGATTTACTGTGGAATATTTAACAAGAAATAGTGCTCCGATTCGAGCCGAAGGATTCCGGTCCAATGCGACCCGAGCGGGAATTTATCTCAACACATCTTCATTCTACAACCTGTTATTGTTTTTTATAGCGATATACTTGTTTGCATTAATGGATTATAGCCAACTATTATTACTGTGTAAGGTTTTACAATATGTTCACATATTTCTTTAATCTCTTGAATTCCTTGATACTGTATGCAGGTTATGTAGTAACTGTATAGCAATATAGCGACTTGGGATGTTGTCACGAATTACAATTCTGTCAGTACCGAAATAATGAAGAATTGACCATTTTCATAAGATCGTAAGAATCTATTCAATTTTCATTGAAGAATATGAATGTTTCAAAAATGCAATAATTCTAATAAATGCAGATAATATTGCTGACCACCTTAGGACGGTGATGCGAATATTAACCCATTTCAACGGGCGTGGTTTTGCGAATTAAACTATCAGGAGAATAAAACGAGCCAAATGTGAGGGGAAAATCAGACTCCGCATGCGCCGGGGATAGATCCCGGACGCGAATTTATTAACCGTACACACTTACTGTATAAATGTATTGCTGCGCTTTACTCCGTCAAGGATCAAATATTGTTTACGGTAACGAACATCGAATCCCGGGCCGCGTGTGTGCAGTTGGGACTACCGACTGAGCTATACAGGTCAAGTTCAGCAAAAAGCTGTGTTCACAAGTTAAAGTGCATCAAATTTCGTATTTCACGACAGCTTTGTCGCTTAATTGGATAAGATTTGCCTAGTTTTTGAAATGGACATTTATGCATGTTTACTGTGTCGAACACAATTGTTCAGAGTCGTCACAATGTTCTCCCGGATGCGCTATGCGCCGACAACTTAACACTGACATTCTGAGAAAACCATGCAGTATTGCAAAATCCAGGAAAAGAGGGGTCAGCATTTTTAACTCATACTATGAAGTTTTGTTGTGTTCCTCAAAGCATTCATGAATATCAGTATGAAAAATTCTCAGGTACCCCCCTTAGGGAGATATACTAGCCCCTCAAAACGAGGCTAAAATAGCCCCGTTGAAAACTTGATAATAATGAATTTAGGAGACATTTGTTGCTATGTTTATAACAATGAAGGTACCTTTAATCACTTTCTCTTTTCGTACATCTGATGTGACATCTTTCTACTATTCAAAAATACACAAAACAGCTAAAAAATATTTTGGAATGTTCCATTATGAAGAATAGGGGTGGTGCTACTTTTCATGGTTTTAGAAATATCTCAAAAGTGTGATTTTTCACCGTTTTCATTTAAAAAACAAACAATGTTCATATCTTTTAATTTTTTTAATTTTTGCGCCATGTACTACCCTATTATTATTGTTTTTAAAAATGCATTTCAAATAATGGTGCCATGATGAGTATTTTGATCACATGACATTAATGAAGGTACACTTTTGTATTTTCAGCAAATATTATAATGTATTTGATGCCCATTTCCCCTTCCATATTGACTTGTTTTGAACCATTGTCAAACAAATTGTTCCCCATTTAGTTTCCCACTCAGTCCAATAAATTCATCATTTGACCGGCTCACTCGTGTAACCATTTTAAATGGTTTAACCCTCTTAAAAGAGGGTTATTCAATTATTTTTATAGGGAATTCACAATTTACATAGCATTTTAAACTTTAATGTGGCACCGAATAATACACAAGTTGTTTTTACTTGAACCATATGAATACACATGGGTATGCTTATTGTATGCTGGCTCAAACACATGACCATACAAGGTTGATACCATTATTACGTAGGGGTGTATGTCCTATAATGGTTATACATTTGACGCATTTTAATAAAGCTTGGTAATTGTACAAAATAGAACATATAATTAGTCATATTCAGTATTCATTCTTTAATCTGAGCATTGTTAATGAGCAGACTAAAACTTATAGTCAAATTAAGAGCATTCCATTATATAAGAGGGGTGTTTATTTGCCTTTATCACCTTTTCTGTGTTCCTATTATACCCTCTTTGTGCATTTTCATGAATTGTACCGTACTTTATATCTTGCTTTGTCAGTACTCAGCAATCAATGTTTTACATATGCATCCAACCCTTAAATTAATCAAACAAAATTTAATAACCATAATAATTGAGTTCAACATTTAACTGGTGATAGTAAAATGTATATTGTTTGATAATGCACAAATACTGATCAAATAGCTCATTCTCTAGAAGGTGAAACTTTTTTTGTTTCCAAGCTAAATTATTTTAAAAAAAATATTAGACCATAAACGGAGTTGTTGGTAATTCCCCTAGATACTCGGGGTGTCTACTAACCTAAGACCTAAGACCTAAGACCTAAGACCCAAAACATAAGACCCAAAACCTAAGACCCAAAACCTAAGACCCCCTGTCAAATGTCCTAAAAATCAGTTTTATAGACACGAGGATAGTTGATAAGTTGTTTAGAGAGGATGACGGATCATTTGAATCCATTTTGGCGCCAGAAATCCAGGGATCTTAGGTTAGTAGTTGAGAGGGGGGTAAACTACTAACCTAAGACCCCCTCCCAAATGTCCTAAAAATCACTTTTATATACACGAGGATAGTTGATAAGTTGTTTGGAGAGGATGACGGATCATTTGAATCCATTTTGGCGCCAAAAATCCAAGGGTCTTAGGTTAGTAGTTGAGAGGGGGTAAACTACTAACCTAAGACCCCCTCCCAAATGTCCCAAAATCACTTTTATATACACGAGGATAGTTGATAAGTTGTTTGGAGAGGATGACGGATCATTTGAATCCATTTTGGCGCCAAAACTACTAACCTAAGACCCTTGGAATTTTGGCGCCAAAATGGATTCAAATGAATTCTCATCCCCTCTAAACAACTTATCCACTATCCTCGTGTATTTAAAACTGATTTTTAGGACATTTCAGAGGGAGTCTTAGGTTAGTAGTTTACCCCCCTCTCAACTACTAACCTAAGACCCTTGGAATTTTGGCGCCAAAATGGATTCAAATGACCCCTCATATCCTCTAAACAACCTATCCATCCTCGTGTATTTAAAACTGATTTTAGGACATTTGAGAGAGGGTCTTAGGTTAGTAGTTTACCCCCCTCTCAACTACTAACCTAAGACCCTTGGAATTTTGGCGCCAAAATGGATTCAAATGATCCCTCATCCCCTCTAAACAACTTATCCACTATCCTCGTGTATTTAAAACTGATTTTTAGGACATTTTAGAGGGGGTCTTAGGTTAGTAGTTTACCCCCCTCTCAACTACTAACCTAAGACCCTTGGAATTTTGTCGCCAAAATGGATTCAAA
Source organism: Ophiura sarsii (assembly GCA_035610835.1). Lineage (NCBI taxonomy): Eukaryota > Metazoa > Echinodermata > Ophiuroidea > Amphilepidida > Ophiuridae > Ophiura > Ophiura sarsii. The sequence continues at coordinate 35,516,896 of CM069450.1, read as the reverse complement.
TGATCCCTCATCCCCTCTAAACAACTTATCCACTATCCTCGTGTATCTAAAACTGAATTTTAGGACATTTGAGAGGGGGTCTTAGGTTAGTAGTTTACCCCCCTCTCAACTACTAACCTAAGACCCTTGGAATTTTGGCGCCAAAATGGATTCAAATGATCCCTCATCCCCTCTAAACAACTTATCAACTATCCTTGTGTATCTAAAACTGATTTATAGGACATTTGAGAGGGGTCTTAGGTTAGTAGTCCCCCCTCTCAACTACTAACCTAAGACCCTTGGAATTTTGGCGCCAAAATGGATTCAAATGATCCCTCATCCCCTCTAAACAACTTATCCACTATCCTCGTGTATCTAAAACTGATTTTTAGGACATTTGTGAGGGGGTCTTAGGTTAGTAGTTTACCCCCCTCTCAACTACTAACCTAAGACCCTTGGATTTTTGGCGCCAAAATGGATTCAAATGATCCGTCATCCTCTCCTAAACAACTTATCAACTATCCTCGTGTATATAAAACTGATTTTTAGGACATTTGGGAGGGGGTCTTAGGTTAGTAGTTTACCCCCTCTCAACTACTAACCTAAGACCCTTGGATTTTTGGCGCCAAAATAGATTCAAATGATCCGTCATTCCTCTCTAAACAACTTATCAACTATCCTCGTGTATATACAACTGATTTTTAGGACATTTGGGAGGGGGTCTTAGGTTAGTAGTTTACCCCCCTCTCAACTACTAACCTAAGACCCTTGGATTTTTGGCTCCAAAAAGGATTCAAATGATCTGTCATCCTCTCTAAACAACTTATCAACTATCCTCGTGTATATAAAATTGATTTTTAGGACATTTGGGAGGGGGTCTTAGGTTAGTAGTTTACCCCCCTTTCAACTACTATCCTAAGACCCTTGGATTTTTGGCGCCAAAATGGATTCAAATGATCCGTCATCCTCTCTAAACAACTTATCAACTATCCTCGTGTATATAAAACTGATTTTTAGGACATTTGAGAGGGGGTCTTAGGTTTTGGGTCTTAGTTTTGGGTCTTAGGTTTTGGGTCTTAGGTTTTGGGTCTTAGTTTTTGGGTCTTAGGTTTTGGGTCTTAGTTTTTGGGTCTTAGGTTTTGGGTCTTAGGTCTTAGGTCTTAGGTCTTAGGTCTTAGGTCTTAGGTCTTAGGTCTTAGGTTAGTAGACACACCCCCTTCTGCATACATGCCTGTACTGAGAACTGCTGGGATAGCTACTAGTACATGTAGTACACACATCCTATACAGTGGAATTGTTTGGTTGGGTCTATCGTGGTTTGAGACGGTCAAGGCCTTGGAGTCGGATTTCAGTCTCACATGTGTTTCAACTACCTAGTATACTCTCTGTTACCATAGTTGCAGAATGTTGCCAGAATGTTCACCAAATAACCATGTTTTTAGGAGGGAATATAGATGGATGGTGGATTTTGAGTAGATCTCTTGATGGGGTGGGTGGGGTGGGTGTTGTGGGGTGGGTGTTGTGGGGTGTCGAAAACATTGGCTGATGATGCTACTCAGTGATAATCCTTACAGGTATAGTTTCGGCTCTGCAGCAATAGCTCACCCTGATGCGTGATGTAAAGCGCGCACTAGGGTTACTCCCTATATCATAACCCTGTTGCTTGACACTCCGTTTTAAGGGGTGGTGGAGTGGGTTGTGTTGGGTTGTGTTGGGTTGGGGTGTTGTGGTGTGGGGTGAGTGGTGTAGGGGTAGTGGTATATTTGAGTGGGTGGCCCGAGAAAACAACCCGTTATTTAACTTAACGATCAACAAGGCATCTATTTTAGTGCAATTCAGATAATGTATTGACAAAAACACCCCTCCAATAAAATGGTATGACCTATAAACAATGGTTAATGACATAAAAGGACTCTGTTGGCCCTACTTTGTGTCCAAGGAGTAGTTGCATTTGCATAAAAAAGATTATTACACAAACCATTTGAAGAAAACTCAGCATAATTACAAATGTGCATTTTTATACTTTTACAAAACTGCTTGTCTTTTTGAGGTTGGTTTATACTGAATCAGAGGGGATACCATTATTTGGACTTTTAAATTCGATTAAGCAATGATATAAATAGATTATATGTTAAAATTAAAAAATTAAAAAAATATGAAAGTTTTTGTTTTTTTAATCAAATTTTGTCCAATAATTGCATTTTTTAAAGTTTCCTGAAAACACGAAAATAGGAAAACACCCCTTTGAAAAAATAGACTAACCCAATAACTTTTTTCACACATCTTATCATATTTACAAAGCGGAGGGTACTAGTTTACCTCATGAGAAGTTTGATTCTCATTGGCAGTACCTTTCTGTTCGTTTGGACTCATCCAATGTACTACTTTTATTACTTTTTGTTATATAATTGCCGTTCCAGGGGGGCCACATTTAGGGGGGTCATGAATCTCAGCCTATGGGGGTCGGAGAATTTTTTTATTTCACCACTGGTCATAACTTGGGGCACTCACTCAATATACAAAATATGAACCAAATATGCCAACCTTCGTGTTCCTCCCCCTGCATGAGTCTACCAGAATGTCCTTCTTAAGTGCGTGACAGCTGTATCAAGGCGAGATCATTACCACCCACAGAGTGCCTACCTACTATGCATAATACACGCGCCCTCTTGCCTTCGGCAAAGAAGTCTGAATACGTGTAACACATTTCGGGCACGATTTTGTACAGATCTTTTTGCCGAGACGCCGAAGGGTCGAAGCACATTTGAGGCTACGAATCTCAGTCTTCAGTTCAGTCCACTCAGCCCCACTCAGTCTACGTGGTGTTTTTTTCCCGGATGTATTGTGTGTGTTCCTTTAATATTTTGTATGTTTACAGGTTCATCGTTTGTATTGTTTTTATTCGTTGTCTTTGAATGTGCTGCTGCTAATTTGAGTATTAGTGTATCCATGTTCCAGGGCCTCGCTCAAGCAAAAGTCGGACTCTTGTGTGCGACGTCACACAAAGTGCCCGCCAGGTCATTGATGCGCGTGTAGGGCAATTTCAAAAGTCTTGGTAATACATCAATAACCTGCGCTGTGCGTCCGCGTTTCCATGTAACGATCAATTTGAGTGGAAGCGCGGTGGACCGTACGTATTCATTTGTAATGAATGGTTAACAGAAAATCGCTCTGCCAAGTATAATATCAATCATTTCATAAATTAATTGTCTAATGGTAATATATAATAAAACGGTCGCTCTGCATTTTGGAAATGCTTTTCCTCTGTCGTGCGGTTTAAGTCTTATTAGGTGATAATGGAAAATATATTATAGTTGCTATGGAGGCATCTATTGCTATTTATAAAGATTGAACAGGACCGGGATCGTAAGGGTTCAATTTGAAGTGGTAGCCGTTATGTGGCACTATATTTTACGACGGATATATTTCAATGTGTCAATTAACCAGTGAAATAATGCCGGAAACTCCAGGAAAATCCTAAGAAATTATCAGAGACACACGATATTGGCGATAAATAGTGACGTTAGATTAGAAAATATTTGGCTCTATGCCATAAAGCAAGTGCGGTGCGGAATTGAAGGGCACATAAATGACATTTTTAAGTGTAAAGCTTACGAAAATAAAATTATACATGTACATAGCTAAGATATTTAGCTATTCAGTACCTCGTTTGAAATGATAATATTCAATGAGCAAAGGATGGTAATTATTTTATTGTTAACTTTTAAATGTTCTCGAGGTCTAGCATCTATGTATCGGCAATATCTCATTAAACAATAAGCCCACACGCAATCTCCATTCTGGCTCAAAATATCTTCCTGTACGTGTTTCTTCACCTTCTACATCATATGTCACCGTTCTTTTCAAGATGCTTCTGCTGAACAATGAACCATTATTATCAGCTAAAGGGAAAGCGCATAAGGAATTAATGTGTTATGTGCTCATAAGCATGGCTTTAATATTATTATTATTATTATTACACTAGTATTCATGACATTCACATTGACCATCATGATCTATACGATCGGTGAGGGACTCATATTATTCTAGAGTATCTTGCTTATATATTCGTTCAGTTTGATCCCATTCAGATTCAACGATCCTGCAACGACATGTACATTACAAAGCATATTCCTTTAAATGTTCCACCGGTTATTTTAGTTGCAAGATAATCACATCACATTTTTAACAGCATGGTATAGCAATATAAAATAATGTGTATGGGTGTGGGGGTGTGTAGTCATTATGAGTCAGATATTCAATATAAGTAAACGATGACATTTCTAATCAGCACAACGTTAAACGAAATATACAGATTAAATTGAGCGGCATGAATATTTGTATCATTATCGGATTTCAAGTGAAATTAAACTAAGTAGGCCCGGGTATACTGACTTTAGTTAGGGACTTGTCTATTATGCAATCACTAGTGAAATTGAATTGACTTTGGCATCTATTGAAATGGATTTTAATTCCTTTGAAATGCGGAACACTAAAATGATACAAAACACAAACATGTATTCTTGAGAGTTATTTCATTTCAGTTCGGGCGGCCTAGTTTATAAGTGCTTTGCAACGCTCTCAGGTTTTCATGTTTGTCACATTAGGATGCAAATGGAGCCTTTTTATAATACAGTATTATAAAGGGGAAACCACTTTTTTCTTCAATTGTTCAACACACATGTGTGCTTCAAGGGTTCAACACACATGTGTGCTAACAGTCCATTGTAAGGATTGAGATGGCTGTATTGAGATGCACCTGTCTGTCCTTTGTGTAATGCATCATTTAAGTTCCACACCCAGGTGTTTTTCCCATGTGTGCAGACCATGTGGCTTATGAGCCACTCTTACTTTGAACACCACTGGTTGAAGTCATATTATTGTGTCTGACACGACCAGGGCATTCACCTATACCTTACTATATTTCTTCACAATTTCACAAGGCATGGGTTAATTTGGCATTACTTTCACGACTCTTATTGAGAGAAAATTCTTTGTCAGGGATAAGTTTCCTTTACACAAGTTTGTGGGAATTTCACATAGGTTTCATACCTGGAAAATACCTTTGTATGTTTTGCTTTGATGTGTACTATAAAGACTTGAAGATCAAAACTTATATCAGTTTAAAATTGATATTCATGAATATGTTTATGTCAAAACACTCAGGGGGTTGGTGGTCTTGAAGGTCAAAACACGGATGGATCAAACTTAAACAATAAATATCCTACATTCTTAAAACAGTAAATATTGGATATACTACATTCTTAAACTTAAACAATAAATATTGGATATTTCACATTCTTAAATAGTATATATATTGGATGTACTACATTCTTAAACTATTTGTTTCAGTATTATTGCGCATTATTCCGTTGAGGTGGGGAAAAATGATTAACATGGATTTGTGTATCTCAAGCCTATATTTGTATGTACTTTGTATGTACAGGGTGAGTCAAAAAAAAGTGTACCCTAATTGAAAAAAAATCAATAAAAAAAAATCACAAAATCAAGGCAAACAAAACTTTAAATGATTGCGCCATTTCTTTGCTACCATCTGAAAAAAAAATCACGCTATTTGATGATACCGTTAAGTAAATATGACTATTTCTGTACAGGAGCTGTTTTTTCACCTAAAACACGGTTTTTAATTTCAAGCTTAACGAGCTTAATAATGTTTACTAGGATTATGATGTAAAGCATTACACATCTTGTTTATTAAAAGAATTAAGTAGACAATACACTTGTTCAAAATTGTCTCCTAATAGATTAAAACAATAGACAGCTTTAAGGCCTATTTATGACACAATTACCACACTTTAATCATTTCATAACAAAGGAATTCATCCTTTCGCTGTCGGTATTGTAATTTGTTATTGGTCGTATCTTATGAAATATAATGGTCAAGATCTGGAAAGCGTGTTCGGACGTTAAATTGGTCACTTTTATTCAAAACGGCGTAAAATAAGTTTCCCTCAACCAATCTAAACCAGATAAAATTCATATTAAAGCTAATTGATTTGTCTTTATACCGTAGTATATTGTTTTGAAAACAAACGAATGCTTTTACTAAAAAAAATCGCTGAAGTTGAGTACACTTTTTTTTGACTCACCCTGTATTGGGTGCAAATTCTTGTTAAAAAATTGCCAACATGGGATTCGCGCTCTTGTTACTCAATCGATCATATCTCGGCAATTAGTTGGTGACATTTAATGGGATTAAGTGTATTTGATGGAGGGCTAAGGACTCATGCCCTTTCTCTCAACCAATCTAAGCGCGTTCTTTCATCGATCAAATCCAAACCTTCCACGATCGTTAAATGTTTATGTTTCCCACCGATCAATAGCTAAATAATACCAAAGTCCTCAACATGTATCTGGTCGTCTAGACATATCAATTAGGCTACCGACCCATCACGGTTATGGAATGTTGTTTACTCTCGCTCTATTTATTGATAGCTCTAGAAATAATATTCGCGTTCAGCGTAGTATTGCCATGGTCTGGTGAAAGTAGCCCATGTTCCCTTTCAATCCATTGAAATCAATGATGAAATCATTTGGGCTCGAGGTCACGTAAAATCTCTGTATAATGGAGGGGTAATAACGGAGGGGCGTAATATATTTACCATCGTGTTTGGTGGAAGTATTATTCTGGGATTGAAAGTATTTATAATTCTACTGGGATAGGATGCATACTGAAATGAATATTAATCATATAAATCTGGCAAGTGTACTAGAAACCCGACAAGTGTACAATCTGGCAGATGGATCGCTCTTTACATCACAGCGGGGGTCGGGTGTTATTAATCACTGCATGGTCAGCTTTGGTATTTCTTAAAGAAAACAACCCGATCCTTCCTCGCGCTTTCCTCTGTCTGATTCATTAATTGAGCGGTCGACAGTACTACAATAGTTCTATTGTTAACGCGAGATAAGTAGAGAGGCGGCTCAGCGGGGTGTTAATCACCGATCCTTTTAACAATAGAAAAAAAAGATCGCGCGCTATGATCGCGCTATCCCCGCGCTTAGATCTGTTGAGAGAAAGGGCATGAGCCCTAATACTAATAGGGCTTACCAACGGTTTACTTTTGAATACCAAACTAACGTTAGATGTATTTTTAACTAATTTTGTTCCCCATGGGACACTTCCTTTGACACGCTCTATATGTAATACAATCTGATGTTTACATTCAGCATATTAAGTCACTGTGTAAATGTCACCTTCCCAGTAACGATGTCGCAATAGAAGTCAACAAGGTAAAAGTAACAAAAGAATTGTCAAATCAAAAGAAGTAACATCCGGGATAGTTAAATCTAAAAATTACAAGAATAGGTAATCCGATCCATCGATAGCTATTACATGGGATTACGTTGAAACGTGTAAATATTGGAATTGGACGGATACAAATCTAGAGAATGAATATCTGCTCTAATCATGCTAATAGCCCATCCCATCCCCAGTGTCTCTCCTTATAGGAGTAACGCGTATGGTTGGATATTTGGATAGAAATCTGATAATACGGCTAATATAAATAAACACCTTAATTTGAATGAAACCCCACAAGATAAGGATGGATCTAGTACAATCGCAAGGACGAATAATATGACCATTGTAATAACACAACACATATTCTTTTAGAAACCTTTTACACCAAAATCTTCCACACTGAATTGATTCTGAAACTGGTAGAATTAAACATATCTTGATTAAAAACATTTTTCATGCAGGCAAAACATTTTATAATTAAGGTCTACATGTACATATCGTAGGCTATTACTTTACTAGGATGGATAATTAAAACAAGCGTTATGTCTTGCAATTTAAACTTTCTGAAATCCTATGGTTCTACAACGACGGTGGTTTGTCTTGAAAAGTATAATGATATATATAAATACAAATTTACTTAGAGTTAAGCTTGTAATCCATGAAATCCATATTCAATCAACGGCAGAATAACACAAAAAAACCCCATAAAACCCTAAGTGACTGAACTGATACTAAACAATCTATGTTTTCCTTTAGATAGCATAGCAGCTTAAAGGCAGTTAACTAGTTATACTTATATATCTCGATGAACAGAATCATTTGCCTATAAAGTAGTGCAATAGCGTAGACAAGAATGCTTTGCAAGAGATGCTTTGCCCAAATTTGAAGTGCCATAGAAATGGGCAACATCTGCAACTGTAAATGGTATACGTAGATGCAGTACACCTCCCTAGGAAATTGAGCGCGGGACTTTCCACTTGATGTATATTTAGAAGGCACTAAAATCGTATTTCTCTTATTAGTGACTGATTGTTCAGCTGCCTGCGACCTGATTGAGTTTATACCTCAACTTGCTATATAGCTAATGTGTCGCATGCTATATATATAATAATATCATTCCAATATGCTTTCCATGATGTTCATCATTTATACACTGAGCCAAAAAAAGAAACTTATAAAAAAAGAAACTTATACAATTTTAACAGATCACCAAATAATATTCTGTGCATGAAAATGTACCAAATTTGGATACAATATTACTGCAATGTATCGCTTCAAATGGCAGTCAATAACCAATTGTTTGCTTCAATGACACAAGAGAAATGTGCACTGCCCCTATGGTGATCTGTTAAAATGTTATAAGTTTCTTTTTTGGCTCAGTGTACTTCCATCCGAACGATATTTAGTTACATTTTAATTTGACGTATGAATTTTGACCGAAAAAAAGTCATGTAAGTATTTTTTTTCACATTTGCGTTATTTTCTGTCGCAAAAGTACAGATGTTAATATTTAAAGTACCAACCTGAGAACTTGACGCTTAAAGTATAATGACCTTGGTTGATTAACTAGGTAGAAACAACGCGTCATTAACAAACCATCCAATTCACAAATTAGTGTCATATTTCAATTATAGTTTTTTACAGATAATAATAGACCGTGTCTTATCAGGTATATATTTTTTTGTTATGAGACAAAGATGATAATAGTATGACCCATACTAGATATACTTAATAAAAGAGATACAGTTGATCCCGACGCTTATAGTAGTTTTAAACCAATCCGGAAGCAGGGAACTCAAATACGCGGAATACGTTGAAAATGTCTATAATTGCACCCGCGTGCGCGCCTCACATGGGCGTACCGCACGATTTGTTTTAATTCGTTGTTCACGCAGCACAGGCTTACTGAATGTTATTGCAGAGGTTAGTAAACTTGTTAAAATGACTTCTTTCGTTATTACTGGATTTATACTTGGTGTAGGCAGCACGGAATTAACCTAGCACAACATGCTCTATTTACGGTTTAAAGGAATATATCACTTTTTTTTCGTAATGGTATTTTTACACTAGTCTAACTTATGAATGTCTTACACCAAATATATCACTACTAAAGAGTAAAGTATACACACAATTATACATGTTGACTTGTATTGTCGTGTATCAATTAGGTCACTACATGCGTATGTTTTGTGTCTCAACAAATTAGTGAAATCAATACACTTGCGCAAATGTTGATATGCTCAAAATAACACTCCCCTACGGGTTCGTACCGTTATTCACACATTAACATTATCGCGCATGAATTGGTTTTTCTAATTGCTCCCGAAACAACACATACGTTTGTTGACCTATAATGATTTCCAAATGCACTCTGGTACACATAATAACTGTGTCCAACGCTATCCCATAATTATACATGTTATAATAAGAACCATCTCATCAAGTGGCTACATATTCAGTCTACATTTAATTGATATGCACCTTTCTAATCTAACCGATTCTCGAATGCCAATTGTAAATACCGTATCATATGTTGGTAGGGGCGTCAATCCTGTATGGACGAGGGGGGACATGTCTTGTGGTGGGGTGGACATAATACCAAATGTCACCCCCATGTTTTGAGTTTGCATGTGATCGAAATAGAACATTTTAGAAACACCTAATAGTCCGTTAAAAAGTGTATGCATACGCTATGTGATGTTACCAGTATTAGTCTTGGAAAAACTCACCCCCCCCCCCCCCCCCACCCCCCAACCCACTCTCTAGGCAAACCATGGCGACATCATGGCGCGGGATTTGGATATTTAACGTAAATACTATTATCATGGTGTATTTGTTAAACATAGCCCGGGGTATTAGTGACGACTAGCAAGGTCCTCGTATTGAGCTCCATATCGAGTACCACACTGTCTATTTTACCGTGCCCCAACTTAAAAAAAGTATCGGGGCCAAAACGTAAACATACCGGTTCGCGATAAATGTATCGAGTATAAATGGAACTGTTCCCTAACTGAAACTACGCACCAAATTGGTCGTTGAGTATTTCGCGATTGATTTTAGTTTTATTATAACTGGAATCTTTATCTCAATTGTCCCTTTATGATAACATAACACATGATAGCGCTGTATAGTCATGATCATAATTGCGAACATTCTAATATACATTGTATTCTGATGCGTTTTTTAATAACTGTCAAAATACAAGTATCGGCAACTCTAAAGACCGGTCTTTAGAGTTGCCGATACTTGCATTTGGATGAATTTAAAAGGCAACATCAACGTTACGAAGATAGATTTATTGCTTGAAATATATACGCAATTTGTCGCGCGAAAGAAGCGGCAGGTATTTGTCCGCAAAATGGATTTTATCCCGAGATTTAAGCGAGTTAACACCATTTTAATGCATTTTTAGGGTAATTTTGATAATAATTATAACATTAGATACAAGCCATAGTAATATACATGCAACTGTTAACATTCTATCAGGGATAAAAGACTTTCATATGGATGATAATCGGCAAAATAGGATTTTCTTTCTATTTTGAAAATTACTGTGAGGACCGGTAAGCCGTTCCCTTAGAAACGTAACTGGCCCTGTTCCCTACCCCGCCCTTGATTGAAATATCAAACTCATTACATCACCCACCGGAAGACGGATTCTCATCACTTTCATACGTCTCGCCTTTTAAAAAAAAAAAGCCCTTAATCCGCATCCGTTCCGGAGCAGACTGTCAATTGTGAAATGTAGCAGTACCCAGGCAACACTGAAGTACACATACGTGTTGCCATGCTTTAATTGACGTTAGTGACTTAAAAACTTTCTGTATTGTCACACCAAATAATGTGCGAATCTATTAAGGGGCACTGAGATGCGATGGGGTTGCGTATCGGAGTGCGCCCTTAATTTGTTTATGGAAATCAGGTTTTCTTGCAGCTAGCTAAGTAATACTGAGTCATATATTAAATACAACGTGAAACCGTTTACCTTAATTCGCCGCCGTCTATTATCTAAGATGTCACGATTTGTTTATTTCGATGTACACTGCTAAAATGTTAAGTAAAACGTTTACTCAACGTTGAGTAACTATGCAACAGTTCAACAGTTGAATAAACAATGCCCAAAATAATATGTCCAACAGTTGAGTAAAATGCCCAATAAGTTCAATAGTTGAGTAAAAATGCCCAACATTTTACTCAACTTTTGAACATATTGGGAGATTTTACTCAACTGTTGAACATATTGGCCATTGTTTACGTACTCAACTGTTGAACTGTTGCATCGAAAATCTCTCAATGCCACTCAACGTTGATTAAACGTTTTACTCAACATTTTAGCAGTGAACATCACATCAAAATTATCAGCATCGCACACCACATAACTTGTTTCAACCAAATTTCAATCTAGCGCCATTATTCAATCTTTTTTCCATAATTCATAAATCATTACACTCGAGGGTTCCTACGTACCTTATCTATTGAAACAATTCCTCTTTTCAAAATTTCATTTTTCTCGAAAATCTCTCAATGCCACTTTAAGTGAAGCTGTTCCTTGTTGCATAGCCCACATTATTGCTTTTTGTCATTGATTACGCCATTAATAGAGATGCGTGAAGTGAGATCCCTCGAGATAATGCGCGAAATGAGTCGGTAGACTGACGATAATCTACTCGTAAATAAACCGACAGACATATATTCTGTAATGCATGTAACATTAAACAAAACGACGACTAACATAAGTATAATGATAAGGATGATTGATGATTATTGCTTTTCAATTACCAAATCTTCTATTAAAGTAAGATATAAACAAAGCGGTATACTTGTTTGCATTATTGCCAAGTATGATTACTGAGTAAGCTTTTCCCATCTACTTGCATGTTTCGTTGATCTCTTGAAATCCGTTATCTAGTGATACAGTATTATGTAGTGACTATAGAGCAATATAGCGACGTTGCGATGATGTCACAAATAATACTCTCTGTCTGTAACGAAACAATGAAGAATTGACCATTTTCGTAAGAATCTACTCTTATTTTCATTGAAGATCAAGAATGTTTCACAGAGGCAAAACATTTAATAAATTAAGTCTTTGGAATTTTGGAAATATGTGAACTCTTTTGTCTGCGCGTTAATGTATACCTTCAAATTGTATTTTATAAGGAAACTTGTTTCTATGTAATTCTTAGAACTAAATTGGCGTTAGCAATGGACAATAACAATGCTCTCTGTTTTGATGATCTTATTCATAATCCTATGTGTGTCCCTCTCGCAGTGATGTTACAACTTAATATAATATTATCCTCGGTTCATTTGACGTTGATATTCATGTATTGTGAATTTCGTGCGTGAATCGAACCAAGACAGAGACAATATTGCTGACGTGAATCGTAGGACGGTTATCACCTAACTATTAACGTATTATGAATTTCATGCGTGAATCGAACCGAGACACCATAGGGACAATATTGCTGACCACCTGAATTGTAGAGAATATTAAAAATGTAATGGTGAGTGTATTTAACAAATCCCTTTCCCCCTCTCTCGTTCTTGCCTTCCAAATCTTCTTCTGCATTACTTAGAAATTGAAATAATTTGCTGTGTCTAGAGTAATTTATTTTCTTCTCTATAAACCGTCTTTGCCAAGTCTATATACTTACCGTGTCAATTTTAATTTCCCCGGTGTAGTCATAATATGTGCAGCCGTGATCGTAATACAAACAAAGGGATTTGAAAGGAGATCCAAATTTAATTAACCAGTCCCTTTCGTAAAACAAATCATACTGGGTATTGACATTTTGCGGAACACTTGGGTGTCCTATTTATTTATTTCAGTGTGGGGAACTATTCTATTTGATTTTACATATTTTTGAGTTGTTTTAGATTTGCTATTGAATAACCTAAATCCAACTTGTTTGAGTTTTAATTTTTATAGCACTATAAATATACATGGGATGCCAAAGCGAGGCATCTGATTGGTTCATTAACATGATTGAACAGCTATGTAAACAATTGGCAACCTTTTTAAAATCTTTTTTGTTAGTGTGGATAAATCTTCGAATGTTAGCATTGGATCCTTTCAGGGCAAGCGTTTAAAGAAGTTTTTTTTAAACTTTTGTACAGAATCCGAATTAATTTTTACCGTCGTCCGTGTTGTATGAGGTGATAAATACACGACAGAGGTGAACTGCAATACCTTTATTCTCCTAATCAACTTTCATGGAAACATTGAGTTATCGCTACATATATGTTTTTTATTACGATGATAAACTGGCATTCGCTGCAATGAACTTGAAGCAATTCATTTAAGATAAGTATTGAATACGAGGGTCGTTCAATAAATGAAGAGCTTAGTTCCAAAAGGAGCTAACTCACCTTTTTGAAAAAAATTGAGTTAGGTACAGAACATGAAAGAGAGTTACAAAATACATCTTTTAAACTTTGTTCTACATCTGTAGCATGTTTGGGTCCAAAGTTATGGCCCTCGGTAATTTCCGGAAATTCCCGGAAATTTCCGGAAATATGAATATAATTCACTATTTTTTAAGCCAAAATGGTGGAAATATGGTTCTTTTATCATGGTAAAACATTGATAGGAATGTCCTTAATGAATTGCAATGAAGAAAACGTAAAATGTATGGGATTATTGTTTTGAAAATTGCACACGAACACAATTGTTGTTATTTCAAAAAAATGTGCCAAATTGTCCAAATTTCAGTTTTCTCACAAAACTTAAAAAATTCATTATTAAAAAAGTTGAAAAGATATTTGAATGCGGTTTTCTGTTTTCAATGTGATTTGATATTGTCTTTATTGTGTACATCATTTGGAAATAAAGATTGTTGGTAAAGTGGTTTTTGAAAATTGGTCGAAACATTCCAAAATGTTCCAAAAGGAGCTAACTCCACCGATTTCCGAAATTAAAGAAAGACATAAGAAATACAGTGAAAATCAAAAAATGAAATCAAACCAGTTTTTAAGCTTCCACGTATGGTATCTTTCATATGGCAGAAAATTATCATAATCAAAGATGTGCAACATCCTCATTTAAAAAAAAAAATGTTGCTTTTCTCCTATTTCACTTTTAGTGAGTTAGCTCCTTTTGGAACTAAACTCTTCAAATAATGAAAGTGATCATGGTATGGGATGCCTGAGTGATTCTATTGACAGATAGTATGATCAAAACAAAGTATGAACCTTTGTCTTTCAAACAATACACTTTTGGATTTCTAGGTATGAACGATGACGTCATAGCAATAGTTTAAAGTAACTACAATGTGGACACTGCCTGAAATATGTTAATATTTGGCTGGATATGTAATAGGTTGAAATATTGGTTGATTGATTCATTTGCGTATATCTCAACAATGCAAGCATTGAAACAGATAGCACTTGGTGAATAGTAAGAACACATAATAATCTATGTTTGACAATCTTTTTGAGATCTGAATTCCTTAAAACAAACAAGAAGGGACCATCTCAAATAAGTTTTTATTAAGGAAAATCTGCAACGATAAACCATAGAAAATAACAACGGATAAAGAACAATGGAGGGATTATAATTTAATAAATTGTTGTGGGATGTAAAGCAATAATAGTGTGGATTTCATGATCATAAAATGTCCTCAAACCGTTGAAATTATGTGACGATTACTTTAACAATACACATCTAGTAGCTCTAAAGATAGCAGTAATTAGAGAGGTTGTGGCAGCCATATTTGATTGATGCATTCATGTATATCTTCATTTTGATTATCAAAATAAGTATACACATTGATTTAAGCATTTGTCGAATTTTCTGATTAGATTTTGAAGGCACAGTAAGCTTTTATCTGGCAAATATCATGATTTTAGCCATTTTTGGCCCAGTTCAAAAATATCTGCTGTCTGCGCATGCACATATTTTCTCGATGTTTCATATGAATAAGTTCGGTGAATTAGTTACCTATCCTATGGAATCGCCCAAACTGGTTAAAGTTCTTAGATTTTCCTAATTTATTTGATTTTCAGCAACGTTAATGAATCAGTGACTGGGAATTTGTCAGTGAAAATGGGCTATTTGAAATACTGATATTTGTATACTTTTTATTCAATTGCTTCCTCTTACTCTTTCCTTTTATACTACATATTTCAAATTACACAGGGATTAAAACTTATTGTCTTAGGTATCATAATTATGCCAACAAAATAATTGAATTTACCTCCTTCTGGGGTCATGTTATGCAATCTTCTTACCATGTGTCTAATACAAATAATTCAAATTTCCCGCCAAATAACTAATTTAGCAGTGTCCCAAGTGTACTTACTTTAAGCTAATGCTATGACGTCATAGTTCATACTTAGAAATTCAAAATTGTATTGTATGAGAGACAAAGGTTCATACTTTGTTTTGATCACACTATCTGTCAAAAGAATCATTCATGCATCCCATACCATGATCACTTTCATTATTTATTGAACGACCCTCGTACAGGATGTTACTCCGAACAATGAAAAGAGGTTCTCCACTACAGGCTGATTGAAACACGAATATTGTAACCGCGTATAAGTGTTATAATTGTTCGATTTATAAGCAATCATCACACAGCTTGGCACGTAATATTTCATTGGAGCCCGGAAATGCAGCTACGATTCAACGACAATCTCTGGAATTAAAGGGATTGTTTTGGTTCTAGACGTGAGATCACGTTAAAGCTCCATTTTACACGTATCAGGCCTATAGCTAATACACGAACACAATTCTCTATCCTCCCATATCGAGGAATTGTTCATCAATTCGGAAGGCTCGCGAATAATATACATGATAAATGACCCATTTTAGCTCTGTATTTAAGCTTATAGACCCAATGTTGGTATTCCGTTTTATTCGTCCTCACAGGCAAGCATAACATTATGAACAATGGGATAAAATGTTTTGGCAACTGTCGAATGTCAAACTGCCATGAAACAGAAAAGTGTGCATCGTGAAATATTTGAATGATAAGTAACCAGCTCAAACTCCATGCAACATACTTTATCTGTCTTGTCGCCTTAATTTGTCAAATTGGGATTTCCCCACGACATTTTGTAATTGGTTTTCCCATTTCCTGCTTTAATACATTATAATATACAGCAATGCCCCGGGGATAAATGGATATTGGTATCGTAAAACCGTTCAGGAGTTCACCTCATCATTTATGATGTTATAAAGTTGATATAAATCATCGTATTTTCGCGTCTATCTTGTTTGAAAGCGATATCACCATTCCCTGGTTTATCGTTGATATATATTGCCTATAAAACAGTATGTTGTTGTTATTACAGCGTATTTGTATTTTATTTGTGGTCGCGTCTGAATAGTAATGTACAAATGTAATTGTGTTACAAACAGTTTTTCCCGGGTTGTTCCGTAACCTGACTCAATTAATCTGACCTGACTCAATTAATCTGACCTGACTCAATTTTATCTGACACAGTTTTTTTCTTCGTAATGTAAGATTTCCTGATATCGGAAAAAGTAATTGAAACGCACATGTGGCTCCAAATATTCCGTGTGAATGAAATCAAGTGATTACATGTTGTCATTACAGCTTAATTTTATCTTAAAACATTGTAGGCTCTGGCACGCATAATTCGGTTACATGATGAGTGCAGTGAGCCCTGATTATAAGGCTTGGGCGATACATGAACTTCGTTCTGTGCGTAAAGGGGACATCCCCCGGGTGGGGGGGGGGGGGGGGGGGTTCTCAACTTTGGTTTGGATAGGGATGTGCCGCTGAGAATTTGAAAGTGGACCCATTTTTATACCAAGTTTTCTAAAAATGTCGACCCATTTTTATACCAAAAATCTGGATTTTCGGCAAAGTTTAACCACAATTTTGAAGACTTTTGCGAAAATTTTCGGAAACTTTTGAAAAATTGGACACCAAATTCATGAAATTCGGCTAATTTAGTGACAAATTTGAGAAAATTTTGAAAAGTGACCCCATGTTTATACCAATTTTGCAACTAAAAAAGGGGTCATAGTTAGGCCTATACCAGGAGGCTATTTTTGAGACCCATTCCAGCGGAACATCCCCATACCAACTTTTGTACTAAGAACCCCCCCCCCCGGTATCATCATGAATATAGGCGTATTTCTCCCACTGATGCATGGCATGTCGTGCAATTCACGTTTCCCGGGCGCAGGCTTAATTAAGTGGCGGATTAACGGGGGAGGGACATTAGGACCCGTGCCCGCTTCCGAGAGGGTAAAAAAGAAAGGCGAACAAGGAAAAGAAGAGAGGAGGAAAGAAGAAGGAGAAAAAAGCCTAAAATGGGGCACCAAATCGCTCCATTTGGAACTATATGTTCACAATTTCTTCACTTTTCAGGGGGAACATTCCCCTCAACCCCCCCCCCCCCCCCCCCCCCCCCCCTGCGCCACCCGGGCCCTGCCCCTCTGAGTGGGTAAAAAAACAATGGAGAAAGAGAAGATTGGAGGGAAGTAGAAGGAGACGGAGAAAAAAGCCTTTTTACCTAAAATGGGGCACCAAATCGCTTCATGTTGAACTATAGGCCCTATTTTAAAATTTTCTCCACTTCTCATGGGAATATATAGCCTTATAATCAAGGCTCACTGCACTCATCATGTACGTAATCTTACATTACGAAAAAAAACTGTGTCCGATAAAATTTGAGTCAGGTCAGATTAATTGAGTCAGGTCAGATTAATTGAGTCAGGTTACGGAACAACCCCCTGGATTTGATTACTGTTATGGCAGTTGAAATATTTGAACTATATGAACGTTGATTTTAAACGACAAATACTAAAGAATGATATTTAATCCAATCTGACTTCTTTCCGAAACATTTGATTCAACATGATTGTATTAAGACGACTGATATATTCTGAATCTATTAAAGGTAGTAGATTGAATCCAAAAACGCAATTACATTCAGGCTTCATTCCTCAGGAGAATGATTGGAAGTCAGTGTGTAAACGTATCAGAATTGCCCCCTCTTATGAAATGGAAACAAGGATATGTTAATATCTTGGAAAATGTTGCGGACTATTTAAAAATACTAGTTTGTTTACTATGACGAATCAATTGTAAACAGTCGTCGTTAGAATACTAAGCCAACTTTTAGCGTTATTTTGGGTCTGGTCAATATTCCGAAGGGTAATTATGGTAATGGTTATGGTTAGGGTTAGGGTAATTTTCGGAATATTGACCCTTACACCTTTTTCGGAATTACGATTCTTCGGAATAAAGATCCTTCAGAATAACGACCATTTTGAATAATGACCCTTCGGATTAACGATCTTGACCTTTACTTTAATGCCTGTTGCGAGATGTATCAAGGTACATAATTGGTGACTTTCGCAATCGCTACCACTTACGGACCACCTAGGAGGGGGGGGGGGGGGGGGGGCGGCCATTTTGCGATATTTTGCGAAAACGATCGTGGTTTATCACGTGATACGTATAATTGAAAAAACAATTTACACTGTTTTAACGAAATGCACTATGGGATTGTTAAAATCAAAGAGGTCGCAAACTTGCATACAATTGTATATTAGCCTAGCTATAACAAGCTAAAAGTGACATCTCTGAATGTATAAACAAAGTGTGCAAGGGAGAAATTGTTGGGCACACTGGTAAAATGGTTTTACAACAAGTTTTGCTATCATTATCAAACTGAACTCAAGTTAAATCACTTAATTGTTTACGCATTTTAATTGTTTAGATAGAAAGTTAAATAAATCAAGAGTTAAATGATAGATAAATATATAAAAAGAAAACTATAAACGCATGCGCGGCCTTTATAATTTATAAAATTGACATAACAATGATGTTACATTAATCCACCATCAAGTTTAAAAAATAGAAAAATAGAAATAAAACAAGGAATTTTCGGGAATCAAACCCGTGATTGCCGATTGCCAACGCCTTTGTTAAACGTATGCAAGCCACAGAGATCAATGAGTATAATAGTGATAGTTTTATTATTTGAACATATCCATTTATTTATAACGAACGAATTTTTATTGTGCCATTTTTGCCAAATGTGCGTGTTTCTCTCGCACAAAATGTGTTTGTAATGTGATTATACTCCTTATTTTTGAAAGAACGGTAAAAAACGTTGACATTTTCGAACACAAAAATGGCGTCATTTATACAGTTCACAATCCTGAGACTATATGTGTGGTGGCATGGGAAAACCCTTCACATGGTCATTTTCTAGCAACTTGTTTTTTTTCTTTGGCAAAGAGCATCAAACTCTACTGAGTATAGGACTGTTTACATTTTTCAGAAATTCCATCTAGAACTACAGTTATAGTATTTTAAAGTCGGCAAGTTTAAACGCAACACTAAAATTGAAACTGGCAATTCAAAGGTGTACACAAAATCGTTTAAATGCTCTAATAATAATAAAACTACATTGTTATATCACACAGAATAGCTTGTCATATGAAAAGGACTTTTGATATGAACCTAGTTTTTTGCGATATTATTAACAATTGTAAGTTCTTCACTTTCAAAATATTTACAATGCATTGCCGGAATTCACAAGTGGTTACCATGGTAACAATGTCATTTTACGTAAACATAGCATTTTACACAAAAAATTTGATAAACAAGCTTCATAAAAGTACTAAAATAAACTTAACATCTGGAATTTTGCATACAAAACTCCTGGAGACTAAAGTTCAAGGTATAATCTCTATCTTGGGACCAAAGTTGGAAAATTGACTTGGAACTCATTTGTTAGGAATATTTTGGTATGACCCAGATATCTCAATATTAACACTAGCGACTTCCGACGGGTTTTCCCATACCACCACACATATACTAGTACCTAAATAAAGGGATAGGAAGCATGCATATGGACTCGATCTATTGTTGTTTACCCAGGTGTATCCAAAATCGTCTGATACGGCTGCTGTGTACACGCATACAGACGATGCCGGCCAAGCGGCAAGACCCGCATATAAAACAAAAATGATCATAACGGGGCTCGAACTCACAACCTTTCGCTCCCTATGTCAACGTTCCATCCATTGCACCAACCGTGCTCATTGAACACAATTTCGGCGAATATTTTATTTATATCTAATTTTATTAATTGGACATTTGAACTTGAAAAAGGTCGAAAAAGGACACGTATACTATCGGTTTTAGGATTATTTACTGTAGTTATACATAGAAAAGTTGTTTTTTAGACTTTTGCGATGGGTATTCGCGATTACGAAGTAAGCCAATACGAACTGTCTAAGTTCGGAATTCGTGTCCAGCGCGGTGTAATTCTATATTCCCAGCAGACTCTCTGTTCAAAGGCACAAAAAGGGGACTTGTTTAAGGCATATCATTTGCAATTCTGAGGTTGTAAAATACAAGATACACACAGGCTGTAGAGGTATAGAGTTGGTACGTCTTTATTCTAGGTAACCATCATGAGAAGTGTTGATGTGGCAATAGGCACCAGCATGGTAACAGGATATGCTAATTAGCTATGGGGTCATCATTGCTACATGGGTTTGACCTATCACATGTTCAGCTCATGTTTATTCAATGCTGACTAGTGTGACTTCCCCTAGTAACAGGTGTTTCACCTTGAGGACTTGACATCTCCTTTTTTTAAACAAGATATCTATTGCAAGATGGATAACTTTTTTATTTATCATAGCATATCATTAAAGTCACAAACAATAGAGTCTTTATTATACTAATTAACTGGAGTCCGTTTATATCAATACAGTTGTGGCTTTAGGCACTTTCATAAGTTACAGCGACCCTTTGTCTAGACAGACACATCTGTTTGGGTCTTTAGTATGGTTGACCATAACTTGTTTGTCCGATGTTATGTAATGTAACCTTGTGACATAGGCTTGAAAATATACTGCTTATAATTTGATGTATTAAAACAGAAACTATTTCCAAAAATAACTTTGGCTTTGCCAGAATATGTGGCAAGTATTCCAAATTAAATTTAGCTGTCATTTTCAATCAAACGTAATTTGAATAGCCTATACAGTATTCACAGCCATGTCTTTGAGCTTTTTAAATATGTACCACATACTAGCATCTATTTAATTATACTACTACGATACTACATTATTAATAATAAGCCATAGTCAGTTCATTTCCAAATCATTATCCCCTTAGTTTTGTTCTTTAAGGTATTTTCCTCAATTCTTTACGATTTCTTCTGTACTGTCCTCCTGAATCACATTGGATCACATAACTTCTTGGGTATTTTGTTGTGTTCAATACTATCGCATTTTGGCAAGTTTTCTTGATCATGAGTTTTACTTTATCACCTTTTTTTTTAAAGGAGCAAGCGTTTTTTGTACCTCTGTCATAGTATGTTTTTTGCCTTTCTTAATTTTGGTTGAACTTTTGAGTTACATTTTCCTCTACTTTTGGAACTAACAGTTTACAGTAGTTTTGGTTCTCCTTTGCATGAGGAGTTGTGCTGGTGTAGCATTTAATCCTGAAATTGGCGAATTGCGATAATCCAATAATGCTAAATATGGATCTCTATACTTTTTTTTGGCTTTTTTGAGTAAATTCTTTGCTACCTGCACAGTTTTCTCAGCTTTACCATTGCTTTGAGCAAAACCTGGGCTTGATGTAACATGTTCAAAGTTGTATTCTTGAGTAAACTTTTGAAATGCATCACTTGAATATTGTGGTCCATTATCACTGACTAGTATATCTGGAATTCCATATCTACTGAAATGTTGTTTACACAGATCTATCACTTTTGTACTGGTTGTGCTAGTCATTTGATTAATTTCAAAGAAACTTGAATAGTAATCCACTATGAGAAAATAGTGTTTCCCATTTATTTCAAACAGATCACTGGCAACTTTTTGCCATGGTCTTTGCGGTTTTTCATGACCTAACATTGGTTCTCTTTGTTGACTTGGTCTGAATTCTGCACAAATTTCACATTTTTGTACTACCGTTTTGATTTCACCCACCATACCTGGCCAATACAATATGTCTTTAGCAAATTGTATGCTTTTGTCAATACCTTGATGGGATTTGTGAATCTCTGTTATCATTTTTTGTCTGAGTGTTTTTGGTATTATGACTCTATTTCTTTTGAATATCAAGTCATTTTCAACTGTGACCTCATCTCTGATTGTCCAATATGATCTGTCGGATACATTTGTTCACCTTTGATGGTTTATTTGGCCATCCTGTTTGTACATATCGTTTTAGTACTTGTAGTTCAAAATCATCATTTGTTTCTTTCTTTAGTTCTTCTAGGCCGTTTGTACTTATTGGTAAACATTCTACCATACATACTGGTACATAATCATCACTCTCTGGTTCAGTCTTTTGTATGTAATTGCGGCTTAGTGCATCGGCTACATACATGTGTTTACCTTTGACATAATGAACTTCAAGACTATAATTTTGAAGTGAGAGCAACATTTTCTGAAGTCTCATGGGCGCTGTGTAAAGTGGCTTTTTAAAAATGGTTTCTAATGGTTTATGGTCACCTTGCACTGTTATGGTTCGTCCAAATATGTATTTGTGAAACTGTTTACATCCAAATACAATGGCAGCCAATTCTTTCTCTATTTGAGCCCATTTTTGTTGTGTCTCTGTGAATGCTTTTGATGCATACGCAACAGGTAAACCCTCTTGTAGTAGAACTGCGCCTACCCCTCATTGAGAACTGTCTACACTGAGTGTCACTTCTTTATTTGTATCAAAGAATTGTAGCACTGGAGCTTGGGTAATCATTGTTTTCAATTCTTGGAAACATTTTTCTTGTTCTTCATTCCAAAACCATGCTACATTTTTGTCTAGAACTTTTCTTAGTGGGGCAGTTTTGTCTGACAAGTAGGGAATCAATTTTCCAACATATGTTATCATACCGAGAAATTGTTGTATACCGGTTTGTCGGTAGGGGCTTTCATTTCTTCAATTGCCTCAACTTTTTTGGGATCTACTTTTAGACCTTCTGCCGATATTACATGTCCTAGATATCGTACTTCTCGTTGGTTGAACTTACATTTGTCTTTGTTCAGTTTGATATTTTTTTTTCATTGCATCTTCCTAGCACTTTTTCGAGAATTTCGTCATGTTCATTCTGTGTTTTTGCATAAATTAGGATATCATCCATGATGACTTGTACACCTTCTATGTCTTGGAATGTATCCGTCATTTTTTTTCTGAAAAATCTCGGGAGCAACATTCAATCCAAAAGCTAGTCTATGGAATTTGTATCTTCCAAATTCTGAATTAAATACACACAAATCAGAACTGTCATCGTCTAACTGGATCATCCAGTAACCACAATTTGCATCTAATGTTGAAAATATTGATGCGCCGGCTAATTTATCACTCATATCGTCTAATGTACACATAGGGTGATATTCTCGAATCAATGCTTTGTTCAAATCAGCTGGGTCAAGACAAATTCTGACTTTGCCTGAGGGTTTG
Organism: Ophiura sarsii; assembly: GCA_035610835.1. NCBI lineage: Eukaryota > Metazoa > Echinodermata > Ophiuroidea > Amphilepidida > Ophiuridae > Ophiura > Ophiura sarsii. The sequence continues at coordinate 35,493,229 of CM069450.1, read as the reverse complement.
GCTACGGTTGTCATACTATTTACCCAACCTTTCGCTGGCCCTGACACTTTGAAAAATACTTCAAGTTTTTCCATTCTATCTAGCTCTTGTTTAACTTTTTCTTGGTGAGCAATTGGTACTCGTCTAGGAGCATGCACAACTGGTACCGTTTCTGGTTTTACTTTTAGTTTCTGTTTACCTGGCATACACCCTACACCTTCAAATACATTTTGGTATTTGTTTCTTATTTGTTCAGTGTTGTTTTTCGGTTGTATTTGTTTAGTTTGTTCACTTTTTAGTTTTACTGAACTGACATCTACTGACTTAACTAGCCCTAGTGATACACACAGGCTGTAGAGGTATAGCGTTGGTACGTCTTTATTCTAGGTAACCATCATGAGAAGTGTTGATGTGGCAATAGGCACCAGCATGGTAACAGGATATGCTAATTAGCTATGGGGTCATTGCTACATGGGTTTGACTATCACATGTTCAGCTCATGTTTATTCAATGCTGACTAGTGTGACTTCCCCTAGTAACAGGTGTTTCACCTTGAGCACTTGACAGAGGTGTGCAGATCGATTTTCTTTCTCGAATTGGTTAGAAAACCATCCATTTTAGAACATCTGAAATTTAAAATGAACTGCACACCTGGGAAAGTATGATGCCAAGGGCATATCTTTTGCACGTAAATCCAATACAAGAGTTCCGAAAATCGACACAAATATGACGTCATAACCATTGCTTCGGGACAAAATGGCGCGGTACCCCATCCCCCTACGGACCACCCAATCACTTTGCATACATACACGCGCCCGTATGCATACCTCCTGCAAGGGATTCTGAAAGCATATTTAAAAGTGCGTCTTTCATACATAAAAATCGACGTCATGGGTATAAATCATTTTGGAATAACGGGAGGAAATTGACTCGCTCCCTGTAAGCCTCGGCAGTTTGACAGCGGTAAATAAATATGTTTTCAGTTAAACGAGACATATCGAATGTGATTGTATTATCAAGTTTGAAAGTAAATTATCTTAGTTCTTTTAGTATGTAAAGAGACAACGGGCTCGGCATGTAATTTAAATTTCCCCGTTAATTGTAACAGCAGGAATACATGGATAATATTAGTGAATCACATGAATAATAGACTCTTGGCACTGCACACGCCATTACTTTATCATCTATTGACGGTCTTTATGCTGGTAAAAGCACCGCACATGAAGCAACACATTTACCGAGTTGCAAGATACCCCGCGAGATACACAATTACATGCATCGTTAACATAATTCCACATCAATCTATAAACAGTGTCGCGTTGTATGCGTGGTAACTACTCGCGCCCAAATAGAAACATCAATGGATTAAAGGGACACTAAGTGGTGTTGAAAATCTTAAATGTTTAAAAATTTACTTCAGAATTCAAGATGAACATTAAAAATTGCCATTATTGTTTCTGCTAACAAAAACACAGCAAAACTTGATTAAAACAATATCATCGCTATTTATTGAAAAACGCCCTCTATGCAAATATGGTTCGCGTTATGTGTCATACGTACTGCAGGGGATACTTTCGGACGTAAAATGCTCGTTGCGGCTCTACGAGCATTTTTGAATCGACGTTTTGTAGTACAAAGAGGGCTGATTTTTCTTAATCCTTATAGGTGTAAGTTCATACATGTAATACAATTGTAAAAATATACAAATCCCAGTTTCTATCATATATTTTTGTAATTGAGGGCGCTGCCTCCACCACATCACACCCCTTTAATAAGAAATAAAATGTTGAAGAACCTGTGCTTGTGAGATTTGTTGAATTTCCAATGAACCACTGCCTAATCAGACGTTGCTTCAATGTAATCCCAGCATGCAATAGACAAGCACTGTGCACTGTGATGATGGAGACAGTTCAATACCTGATTTTCATTGACATGTACAGAAACATCATGGTCCAATAGAGGAACTTACCATTGAGACTTTTCAACTTGTGTGGTATCATTGTTTTGAGAAAAGAACCCAACTCATTATACTGATACAGATATGAAAAGTCTCGATTATTAGTCCCTCTAATGGACCATGATATTTCTGTACATTTCAATGCAAATCAGGTGTTGAATTATCTCAGTGCATAGTGCTTTTCTACTGCATGCTGGGATTACATTGAACCAACCTCTGCTGCCTAACACCACTTTGGAAAATACCATTAACGATATACGGCTAAACCAGTACGTAACAGTTAAACTGTGACCTTATGCCAATATTTGTATATTACTATAGGAATATTTGCATTGGTCTCAGCTCAATATTCATTGGTTGCGTGTACGTATGGTGTTGCAAAATATTACTTTGGCGACTATCGTATAAGTCGTATACGTATGAGCCATACGTACTAGTTTTGCACTGCCTAACATGGAATCGATTCAACATTGGTAAATCTCACAACTCGACATGGGCTTTATCCCTTGGGACTTGAATTTTGACTCGATGTAAGCTAAATGACTCGAATGCCAATTATTTCGGTACAACTTAAAATAAAATAACTCTGATTTAGAAATGTTCTTACTACAACATTGGTTTCAATGTTATCTTTAGACATTTTAGCCCCTCTATTAGTTTGAAAACATTTGAACCGAATCCACAATAATCTTAAACTAACAAATGTGTTGCATACTGTGACAGAAAATTAATTGAAAACGTCGAAATAAGTATTTACTAGTCTTCCAGTTGTTAGAACACTTTATGTTTTTACCATTATACATAACTTTTTTTTATTTTTGCTGCTAAATAATATTATGTAATACTCCTACGTGAATAGAGACATGTCACCTTATTTTCCTGCTACTATAAACTGTTTGTTTATTGCTGTTCTCATCTCATCGTCTTTTAGTTACGATGACACTCGTATGGGACTAGTAAAATAAGAAGGTCAAGTGTCGAACCACATTTAAACCGTGTATACAAATACACGCTGAAGGATTTGTCAACACCATTTATTCGACTACAGCTCGGCAAACGACCGCCCAAAAAGACTGTAAGAACTTCAAGTATCGATGGATTGTATATATTTGACTCTTTCATGGACCAAAAGAGTTTGTAGACTTCATGTCTCGATGGATTGTATTTTATAATAAAGGTGTGCAATAATAACATTCTTCCGCCGTTTTAAAATAAGGATATTTTGTTTTTTTCAGAGAGGTCAAGTGTCGTGAGGTAAACTCTTCGGGCAAATAGCAAATTTCTTACGAGGAATAATCCCTTGAAAAACGAAGCGTTATTTATATTTCGATATCGGAAATAGCATCATTTTATTATCAACTTATAAAACAAATTGCCCGAGTCATTTCGGAAGGGATTTTGTTGTCGTTGGTATTATTTGAATGTTTAATAACCTCTTGCCGTAAAATATTTTACACATTTGCAACCTTGTTTCACAAATCACAGCCCTGGTCATCATTATCACAAAGAAAAACCGCGATATCTAATATAATGTAAGTCTTAGACTCTGTTTAATAGTGACTCATGGATTTAAAAATAATGATTTTGGCAGTATATAATAACAAGTTGCCTAAGTTGTTATAGAACTACCTAAGTCACAAATCACTTCCAATATTTGCCATGAACATTTTCAAATTCTGTGTTGTCTCGTGTAATATATGACGACAAATACTCGTTTTATGATTGTGACGCTACAAATTACAATCCGTTGTATTTATTATGCTACAGTCAATGCTCAATAATTTCCATATTAAACCTAGGGCAAAGTGAATAGTTGGTACCATGTCTAGGGGCAGAGCTAGAGTGGTACCAACTCATACCCAACGATTTCCTTAATTTCTACTTAAAATAGTTTACATGTTGGTCTGTTCAATTGTGCAGCTTAAGGCAGCTATCAAAGGGTTCACTTTATATTGGCGTCAAATTGCATGTTATGATGCATATCGAACTGTTCCTGATATCATAAGAAGCAAACAAAGTCAATGGTAATAAATATTCTCGATCTTTAATTTCCAAGATTTATGGCAAAGTAGGTTGAAGATCAACATTTTCCTCAAACTCTTTGAACAGGGGTTACATTCTCAAAATACCCCTATTTTAATGAAAATGGTATCAAACCGTCCTGATAGATACAAAAAGTCATAAAGAGAAAAGTTAGCTATAGCTGATAGGTCAGTGTCTAGTAGTATTACTCAGTTAATAGTCAGGAAGCTATACTGGTAAAGTGTGCTAACCGTTGACCTTTCTATGCTTTGTCGTATCAATCCGAACAATTTGAGACCATTTCATTTTAATCGGAGCATTATGAGAATGTGACCCCTGTACAAAGAGTTTGAGAACAATATTAACCTCTGACCTATTTTGCCCTATATGTCGGAAACTAAGCATCGGTTGGATAATACAACCATCGACCTTTTTACTATATTATATCAGGGAACAGTCTGATATGCATGGCGTTCGAGCATTCTTGCAATTTGACCTCTCACACTGGAATTGAGCTAGACGATTGAAAAAGTCGAGCAAGCAAAAGTATTTTAAGTAGATGTTAGGAATACGTTGGTACCATTGGTGGCTTTGGCCATACACATGGTACAAAAATCGGCACTACATGTATGCCCAAAGACTACATCTTATCATACTGGGGGGCTGGCATTTTCTTCAGAAGGGGGTGGGTCCCAAATATACTGGGGGGGGGGGGGGGGGGGGTCATAGTTTTTTTGACATGAAAACAGGGGGGGTCATAAAATTATTTCATTGAAAATGGGGGGGGGGGGTCACAAAAATGGACTGTATTGGTAGGGGGGGGGGGTCATAAAAATATGCAGCTCTTGGATAGGGGGGGTCATGAAAAAATTGTCTGGGTCTATCCACATATTTGGGACCCGCCCCCTTCCGAAGAAAATGCCAGCCCCCTAGGGTTGTTCCGTATTGAATATCACTTTATAAACTTATTTATCATAGATTAAGATTTTGAACACATATTCCGCCATCAGAGACTTCGATTTGCGTGAAGTCAGCTACCCGGTTTAGATTAAAAAATATATTAAGGTATGCGTCTTTTGAACTAATCCACGGATCTAATACTGCGACCTGGCTAAAGGGTGCACTACACTAAATGGAGTATCCCCTACCCTTAAGGACGGTGTTTAAAACTATAATTGGAAAGTATGCATCGTTAAATCCTCAATTTAAAATACTTGACAATAGTACAATTGCGTAAATGCCTAGGATTTTTTATTATTATGATTAATTAATTACTATAAAATGGGAATATAATCTAGGTAAATTTTGAGAGATCTTTCAAATTCGTGCTTTTTACTGGGAACATTGGCGATTACGGTGACATTTCCAAGCTTGTCAGAGATGTAGTCTGCTCCATCGCCGTTTTTTTGAAAATCAAGCATGCTAACCTACCAATTTTTTGCACTTTTGGTGAGAAAATGTGATCATCTTTAAGACAAAATCACTCTACAAGGTTTAACTTGGCAATTTAGTGGTCTAAAACAGAGTTTTATGTCAGTGTTTTTGTACATATCCCTATGGAGCTCTAATTAGTAGTGTGACCCCTAAAGAATGGAATTATGTAAACCCACCAATGTCATACCATAAGACATTGAATGAACCGACATATTCGTAATGGAGACAGCAGATAACATTAATCATACGAGGGATGGAAACCAAATTAAAATGTCAGGGAGACGACAGACGTATCAAATTCATGTTGCATGATTAAGTATGATTTATGAGCTACGGTGCATTCATGCTTGATAATCACTTTAGTCCGTACACTAGTGCACCGGTGTTGAAAGAATGCAATGACGAGAGCGATTATTAATCACGAATGCATTACTACTACAATCATAGAAAAAACGTGTTCGAACACTGACCCTTGTCTGCACCTTTTAATTACCATGTAGTACGCGTCATAAGAGTGACGTGAAAATACCAATTGGCATCTGATATCCTGAAAGTTCCCCTTCAACACACCCCTCCCCTCCCAACCAATCAATGTTGCTAGACCACGAGCTGATGGTTGGCAAGTTGGGCAACTCAACATGGATCAGGGGGAAAAGGGGATGACTTTACAATCTACCTACTATGTGTTCGAACAATTTTTCTAACAAGTAGCTTTATTCATGTGTAATATGCCTCAACGTATTCTAAAAAAGTATAGCACTTTTAATATATATAAATATACATTTATCGTCATCCATTGATCTCTCAATTTGTATCAACACGTTTTTGTCTGGTATGTGATATTTCGTCGATGTTATCGAAATATCGTATTGTACAGTCAATATATTCGTTATCACAAAAGCTATATCCGTAGTCAATTGAGGATGCACACAACTATTCGCAATATCAACTTATTAGCATGAAAATCCTTGTTGAGGATACATGCAAGATATGATTTCATCAAATTTCTTTCAATTTACGGATAAGTTGATAAACATCCGTTCACACCTGCGCTTGGGGAGGTAATATTACGTTCCTTACAAACTAATTCATGGGTATGCCACGTTATTGCTCATGGCTTTTCTATATAATTTGTCTTGCTCTTCATAACATACATTCATGACATTTATAATGAGCAGTGACTATTACACCTCGTGTGCGTAGTATTAGTGCAGAGGTACATTATTTCACAAAGGTTATTGTATCGTGTGATAAGCATTTCGTGTAAAGGTATCGTCATTAATATAAAACTTGACTACCGCGAAATTAGACTGGATCCTTCTTAAAGGGACTATAGACTAAATCCTTATCGTCTCTACTATTTAAACCCAGGATGCTTATGAAGACTAATAAATTCAGTTAAAATAATGTGCGCTGATCAGTATTAAATGATCTAATTCACGCACCATCACCCCACAGTGCGCCGGTGGTCTTAAACGGCGGTGTTTTTCATCGTGTGACGCGACAATCCGCGCGATTTACCTAGCGTGATGATCTTATAACTAATTGTTATGTGAATAAGACCAATCATGTGGTTATGTGTTGTTGTTCGGACACATGTGCATGAGGTTAGAAGTCACAAACTGGTCCAAAAAATGTTTCACTGCTAATAATGTTGAGAAATGCACCAATTCTGATTAAACGGACAAAACTATATATTGTTAGAAAGCTTATGATTCAAGGTTTTTCATTTTTGCAAAAAAAGAATCAAATTATACAGGGTATGTACATTTTTACAGGGTGGAACATCAAAAAGTTGATCGTTTTTGCTCCTCACAAAATATATTGATAGTTTGTACAATTAGGGTTTAGCTGAAGATAGTCACCAAAATCAGAACAACCGCAGAAGGTGCTACAAAATTTGCTAAGAATCATTTGCCCAAAATGTACACAGGAAAAGTATAGGGTGTCTAATATTATGATGAAATAATGCATAAAATGAAGGTTTGTATATAATATTCTATGAAATTAAGTTAGCATGGACTATTTAATTTAAAAGAAAATGGTTATCAAAATGAACTACATGAATATCGTTAAATTTCCTTTTATTTTAAATACAGGGTGATCCAAAATAGGTCTAAATAGCAAATTTTTCATAAATCTATGAACAATTCTGTGAAGAATCACTTCTGGCTTTTTTAATTAAATGTTTTACTACCCAGGGTAGAAAAGGACCGAAGAGTCACACAATTGAAATAGAGAGACTGCTATTTGGCCATTGTTTAATCAATAAAATGAATAAAACTGTGTATTTTTTACATTAAAAAACTCCCTGAATTGAACATCATATTCTAGTAGAGAATGTCTAGATAACAATTCAATATTATTATTCATAGTAGCAGGCACATGTTATTAACACATATGAGAAGTTTGAAAGCTTTCCTATGTATACTTTTAAAATGGCATCAATTTCAAAAGTTCTAGTTTTCCGCTATTTTGTGTAGAAACCTATGGGCGCCACATCCACCGGCGCCACATCCACCGGCCCCACCCTTGACTCACTCGACGTTTAGATTGATAACTTCACTGTTGCTAAACATGTGGCTTTAATCCTTTTTTCATTCGGTAGCTGGATAAATTGTCTTTAATATGATACCAAAAATGTTATGTTTTCTTGACAACTTCTATTTAAAATAGAGACACGTATCACGATTTTAAGGATTTTTGAAACGGCCCCACCTTATTTGATATACCTATTAGTGATCTGTGACCATGATCATTATAGTGGAATCTATGATGAGTCGCATCATCGTTTGGCATGTTTTCCACGTCTCTCGATTTAGTTCGACATTTTCAAAGACGTGGGGACTCAATCGACAAGTGGACTGTGAGATCCAGTCATTATTATATTTGTTAGTCTTCTAATCAAGGTCACAATATCATGTTGAATCAAATAAGATTGAAGTAAAACAATAGTGCTTAAGTTCAGTATAGATCCGGTTAAAGAATAAAGACAGCAGGCCTCGAATTGTGGTCAACCGCTTGAATTTGTTTACACGGAGTACTATTTAATCACCGAACCTTGTGATGTCTTCACGATTTCTTCGCCCTTCATCAGCCCTAAAGTAGGTCACATGACTGGAGGGTTTCAAATTATCTCTCCGCTGACGAAGATGTCGTGATGATTCCGTTGCTCATGAATTGTGATTCCAAAAAGGTCTCTATTACTGCTGATCAAATAGTGGAATTCAACAAAGGTTTACATAAGCTGTCTCGGTGGAGACACGAAAGGGAAGCTGTGTATATCGATTGATAGTAGATCTGATGCGAACTGGGAATGAGTTTCCCTCAACACATTTATATTTTCGCAACCCATTATTGTTTTTCAATTACCTTACTGGCTAAGGCAAAACAGTTTACCTCAACACATCTTTATTTTCGTAACCCATTATTGTTTTTCAATTACCTTACTGGCTATAAGGCAAGATATAAACCCGCGAACACTTGTTTACATTATAGCCATTTATAGAGCTCTTGATTACGCAGTACCGTGAATTCGCTTGGAAAAGCGACACAGAGACAATTCCTGATTTAGTGAAATACGATGCTAACAGGATTTTAAACTATATTTTGTATAACTTAATGCATGTTTTATTTTACCCGGCAATATACCCAGCTATTCAATACCTGATTATCATCTGTTTGCAATGATTATTTTCAATGGACCAATATCAGGCATTCGATAGCCTGTCACCTTTTTTAACTGAATCCGAAAATACCCATATTATTGTGGAAAATCCCGAAGGGAAACCCAGGTGCACAAAATTATACTGTCGTCCGTGTTAGTAATATGGCACAGTGCAAGGTGGACGCTTTGGATGTTATCCAAAACAGTACAATACACATTATCAATCTAAAATACGGTAGATAATCGCTACATAGATTGCAACGATAAAGATATTCGCTGTAGCGGATTTTGAGTGATAGATAATGCAATTAACATGATTAAAACCACATAAAAGATCGCTTGTTCTTTAAATTAAAATACAAGATGTTACTCCGAACATAGCTACTTGTGACCAAATTGATTTCAAACTACATTGTGTTTGAAACATAACCATTATTATTGCGTATTCATGTTGCAATGTTTTCATTTACAAGCATCACAATTTGAATCTATGACTTGGTATACCATTTCACGACAGCTAGGAATAATCTTCCTGAATCTCAGGAATTATAGGTTTTCGGATCTACCCCAAAATAGCACCTTGAGCAGTTGAGACGGCGCGAGCTAAATTGTTTAACATCTGTGACGTGACGCATTATAATACTAGAAAGGGTTCAATTAAGTGCAAAAGCGGAAAGATACAATCTTGTTTTCAAAGTGAAACATGAACGGTAAATATGATTGATTTAATTTTGTACACAAAATAACTATAAAGAATTGTAATCATTACAAAGCTCATAATGTTTCGTATTTCAATTTGAGTCAAGCATAACACAATAGACAATGAGATTCATTTGGCATGAGGGCTTAGTGCCACAAGTCCTATCTGTATAAAGCTGCCCTAGCAAAATAAACCCGTCTTACCGTTGTCGATTCAAGATAAACAACGACGAAGACCTTGTTGAACCCCGTTCAACAACGACCAAACATATTTACATCATTCAAATGTGAATATTGTTGTGGATAATCAATGAAAACAAGTACAAAACTTGTTTTAATAGGCTTAATTTGACATAAAAAAAATAGCTGCTGTTTAAAAATCGAGAAAAAAGTTTACGTTTATTATAATTAGGCCCTTATTTGGACATCGTCCGTTCCCCGTAAATGGGCGATGTAACTTCAGAATGGGCTGGGTTACAAAAGGTAAACATGAGAGAAGACAAATTATTTCGCAAGTAATTGTGAAATTAAAAATATTTTGTAAATAGCATTTTATTCACACACCACCTTTAACATTCACAGAAAAATTAAATCAAGAATGCGTTTAATTTACACAACACATTTCGATACATGTTTATGGAATATTTGTATAAAATCAAAACACACCCCTCCGTTTCAATAGTGGTACGGTCCTGTAGATCAAAGCGAACACATTTCGCCGCGATGATGCAAAAATTGCGATTCTCTTGTGCTCAGGTAGCGACGGTTCGGCTAAAATTGTGGCTTTAGAAGTGAACCTTTACATATGGCCCTCGCCAAAAATATTTTCCTCAGGGGTATAGCTACATTTCGGTATATAAAGCTATTTGCTAACTTTAAGGATTGCATGGCGAAATGCATTTATACGCCGAAAAAAATGGAACAAATTTTGCGAACATTTTTGTTTGTTTACAATTTTGCGGTTTCCAAATAAGGTTCGCTATCCTAGTAATTTGCATATGAACAGTGAGTTTATCTCTAATCAACAACGCTTTGTTACTGTACTTAAGGTATGGGGGAGTTGTTGAATCATATATATTGGGTTGGTTATACATGCTGAGCAATTGGTAAAAACTACAATTATAGAAAATATTGTGCTCGAACACTGACCCTAATTGCCATGCTGCTTGTACTATAACACCCACGATGTTTGAGTCACGTGAAAATCGAATATTATTTCTGGTAGCCTGAAGTATCCCCTTCATCATACCCCTCCTACCGATCAATGTTGCGAGGCCCTGTGCTGATGGGCAAATTGTGGGTCTCAGTATTGATCAGGGGGAAGTGGAAACATTTTGAATTACACCTACAAAAGTGTTCGAACAATAGTGTTCTAACATTGTAAATGTAACTCGGAGCAGCTATTGCAGATATGGTCCTTTTGTTGAGAAGACACTGTTGGTGATATAAGGCGCACCTTTGTGAAAATGATATCTTACTTATAGCAGCTTTCGTAGATATATATCCTCGTGGCTCCAACCCTCGATAAGTGCAATGTCAAGCTGCCGTAAAACGAAAAAGAAATCCTTAACAAGTTTACACCGCGATGTGAACGGATTTTACTCCATGCAAAAAAATAGTTCTTTCTGTTCGTCTTAATTTGTCAGCTCTGGTAAATTTCCACAGGGCATTTTGTAATGGTTCTCCCATAACTTGTCTTTAGTTCATTGGTATAATATGTATACGGTAAAAAAAGTCTTAATAATAATGCTAATAATAATAATAATTAATGTCTTGGGGATCATTCTCTTACCTGATGCAGTTGAATTCGAAATTGATGAAATAATATTGGTTCGTCACTAATTATGTTCGGGTTGTTTTAAATCACTGTCATCATTATTAAAGTCTAATGTAAGCGATATTACAATTTTTTGGATTCTCGTTATAGAAATTGCTAATAAAAAAAATGTTGCGTGATTTATGATGTATTTTAGCGTATTTTGTTTTGATTTGCGTATTAAATTTGATATCCCTTTCGTAGAAATATTCATTTCGTGCTTCAGATCTGATCTGATACTCGTTTCAATGCGTCCGCGAATCCCTAAATCGACGTTAGTATTTGGAATCAAGCAAATAAAATGACATGGTCCCTGCATGCTTCGGCAGTTCGTCAGCGGTCAGGATTACCTTTTTCTGGTCACTTAAATGACAAGCTGAATGAATCGAACGTGTAAGTAAAGAATCACAGTTCGTTTAGTATGTAGATGAGAGAGATCGGTATAATATTTCAATTGTCCCATATCAGTGATACATCGATAATCTTCATGATTCCAAGAAATAAAACACCATTGGCGATGCACGTGCCATTACCTGTTAGACTGGGGCTTCCCCGTGACATTTCAAAATTGGACCCCACCTGTATTAAGTAGCGCAATATATCGAAATAAATGTAATGCTGCAATACATATCAAAGATGCACCGGGGCGTTCATCTTAAGGTTTATTATGTTTCGGGTTGGTAAAAGCACTGCATATGTAGTTTCATATTTACTGACTTGCAAGAAGATCCATAAATGTCATGTGTCGTTAATATAAATCCACTTAAATCTACAAACGGTGATTTCGTCTAATTTACGAGTCCAAAAGAATTAGAATCATATCATGCAATGCAAACAAGAAGAACTTCAAATTTTAAAACGATAAAACCTGCGCAGGATCTTCTCGCGACTATCTGTTATTGGCTTCCAATACATGCTGTTAACGCATTAGTCTAAAACATGTGTCAGGGATAATGCCTTTACCGTTATGCAGATGGATTTAAAAAAAGAAAGATTACATTGGTTCGAAAAAAATCAGGCTTTCACAATCACATCGTTTATGTTTAAAAGTGTGTATAAATCATCGCATCTCGTTTCTATATCATTTTGTAAACGATGAACGTCCCTGGTTTATCGTTCATGCAAGTTGCTAATAAAACTTGAAGTACTTGATTTGCCATGTAGATATTATACTCTTAAGCGTATCTGTATTACTTCATGAATTTTTTGAAGAATAGTTAGTCCATGGCTTAGATCCGATACCTTTCAATGCGACCACGAACACCCGGGATCGGTCATTTTGAATATTCATGCAGAATGTTATTTTGTTACAGACATTTTTAAATATACTTGTAGCGCTAACAAGAAATGGAAATAACATAACGAAACTAAATAACTAACGGCTATCAAACAAAATATATCATCGAAGATAAAATCCAGACCTAAATACAGTTCAACCTCCCCATTTTGCCTTTTTTCAAAATGAAATTGTTTATTACTTTTATTATGTTGCAGACGATTTAAAGGTAGACCTTGGCGATGCACGCGTGGTTACTTTGATGTGTAAGAAGTGCCATTTATAATTGGAATCTAAGTGGTTACATGCAGTCTAATTCTATTGTGATAATGCACAAAAAATCGAAATAAATGCAATGCAGTAGATATAGAGTACATATCATATGTTTGTTCTCCCCGAGCGTTTACTCTACCATTTATTTTGCAAGTCATGTTTACCGGGCTGCATGAAGATGCATAATGTTTCATGTGTCGTTAAACTGCTCACAAAAAGTATATTTTTATTATTTATTACCCTCTTTGTATATGTTATTTATCAATGGAAAGCTGAAGTGTTCCTCTTTAAAATTATACCACATTTGCAATGATTACATGTTGCTGCACTTGGCCACATGAATGAGAATGAGGCAAAGTCACAAATCAAATGTGCCCAAATTACCGTTATTTGTGCTAAACAGTCAATAGGTAATGATCAATAATCAAACCCAGTAGCGTAGCCAGCGGGGGGCAGACTGCCCCCCCCCCCCGGACACCTAAAATGGGGACGGAGAAGCCGAAAAATGGAGACGAGAAGAAGGGGAGAAAAGAGAGAAAGAAGGGGAAGGAGAGGGAGAAAAAGAAGAGAAAGGGGGAGGAGAGGGAGAAAGAGAAGGGAAAGGGGAAGGAGAGGGAGACATTTTTTTACCGTGCGAAATTTTTTGACCTTACCACCCCCCCCCCCCCCCCCCCCCCCCCCCCCCCCCCCCCCCCCCCCACCCCACTTACGTGAAATTCACGAGGTGACTGACTGTGAAAACCATTGTTTGGGTATTTCCAAGACTGGGTAAACAGGTGAAGGTCATGAAGGTAAGTGATGAAAGGTTCAAGCATACAACTTGTAAATTTGTCTGAGACATGGTAAACGTTTTAAGATTAAGATCAGTAAGTTGTCTTGCTTGTTTTTTATTACAGTGTCAATTTGTTTGTTCACATAGTAACACAAAATTGCTAATTTTGGCACATTTGATTTGTGACTTTGTCTCATTCTCATTAATGTGGCCAAGTCCAGCAACATGTCATCATTGCGCATTTGGTATCATTTTCAAGAAGAACACTTCAGACTTAATTTGTTCACACAAAGTTACTAACAAATATGTTATTCTTTTTAACATGGTTTGAAAAGGTTTTGATCACGGGGATCTGCCCTTATTCGATGTTGTCAACCCTAGCCCCTCGAATATATAGACCCGGACTGGGACCGGGACGGAACCAAGAGGAGAACTTTTATATGCACAATAATGTCCGACTGGTCTAAAATTCATAAAATATTTAACTGATTATCATAAAC
>CM069450.1:35344520-35478734 GCA_035610835.1 Ophiura sarsii | reverse complement strand
CGCGTTTATTAGAGTCATGTAAACATACCAATTTGCATCTGATAGCCTGAACGTTCCCCTTCAACATACCCCTTCCCTTCCTCCTACCAATCAATGTCGCTAGGCCACGGACTGATGGTGGCTAGTTTTGGGCGACTCAACAATGATCAGGAGGGAAAGGGGGATGACTTTACATTAGGCCTACTAAGTGTTCGAACACTTTTGTCTAACATTGTAGATTTATTCATGTGTAATGTACTCAATGTAAAGTATACCAATTTCAATATAAATATACATTTATCGTCATTCATGTAATTGATCTCTCAATTTGTATATCAGCAAATATTCGTCTGGTATGTGATACTTAGTCGATGTGAACCTTTTTGTAATTATCGTATTGTACCGTCAATATATTCGTTATTACAAAAGCTATATCCGTAGTCAATCGAGGATGCACACAACTATATCGCAATGTCAACTTATTAGCATGACAATCCTAATGAAAAATACACGGCAATAGTTATATGATTTCATCAAATTTCTTTCAATTTGCCTGCATTGTTAAAATATAGATTTACGAATAAGGCGATAAACAACCGTTCACACCTGCGCTTGGGGAGTTAATATTACGTTCTTTATAAACTAATTGACGAGTGTGCCACGTTATTGCTTATGGCTTTCTAAATAATATTCCTTGCCCTTCATAACATACATTCATGACATTTATAATGAGCGGTGTCTATTACACCTTGTGGGCGTAGTAGTAGTGCAGAGGTACAGTATTTCACAAAGGTTATTGGATCGTGTGATAAGCATTTTGTGTAAGGTAGCGTCATTAATATGAAACTTGACTACCGCGAAATTAAACTGAATCCTTCTTAAAGGGACTATAGATTAAATCCTTATCGTCTTCAATATTTAAACCAAGGATGCTTATGCGAAGACTGATAAATTCAGTTCCAAAAATGTGCGCTGATCAGCATAAGACATGTTAGGGGCCATATCCAAACTCTCAAGTGATTTTATAGCGTTTTTATACCGATTTTACCTCGGCATTAAAACGGTATTTTTTTCTATTGTTAAAAGCATCGGAAAAAGATCGGTGATTAACTAGAGCACTGGTCAGCTTAATAACACAACCTTCCTCGCGCTTTCATCTGTCTGCTTCACTAATTGAGCCATCGAGAGTACTACAATAGTTCTATTGTTAACGCCAGATAAGTAGAGAGGGGGAGAGAGGCGGCTCTAGTTAATCACCGATCTTTTTCCGATGCTATTAACAATAGAAAAAATACCGTTTTAATACCGGGGTAAAATCGGTATAAAAACGCTATAAAATCACTTGAGAGTTTGGATATGGCCCCTTAGATGATCTAATTCACGCACTATCACCCCAAAGTGCGCCGGTGGTCTCAAGCGGCGGTGCTATTCATCGCGTGACGCGACAATCCGCGCGATTTACCTCGCGTGATGATCTTATAACTAGTGTTATGTGAATTAGACCAATCATGTGGTTTTGTGGTGTTGTTCGGACACATGTGCATGATCAGTATAGTGGAATTATATGATGATTCTTCATCGTTTGGCATGTTTTTCCAAGTCTTTCGATTTAGTTCGATATTTTCAAAGACGTGGGGACCCAATCGATCTTAAGGGGTCACACTACTAAATAGAGCTCCATAGGGATATACAAAAACATTGATATAAAACTCTGTTTTAGACCACTAAATTGCAAAATTGGACCTTGTAGAGTGATTTTTCCTGAAAGATGATCACATTTTCTCACCAAAAAGTGAAAAAACAAGATATTTAAAAAAAATTGGTCAACGTCGGAGAATGAATTTAACAGAGGACAAAGGAAATATGAAAAAGAAGCCTAGACAGTGTATGATGTTTTTCAACAAAAACACTTTAATAAGCCCGTGTAATATATCATTTAAAAAAAAAAAAATCAGTTTTTGTTAAAAAATGGCGAAATTGCACCAACATCATTGTTGTGGTAAAAAATCAATCACTTTTTGGTCAAAAATTAAAAAGCTAAGAATTTTTTCAGGTTATATTATATAAATATAAGTATGGGTTGATTAAATTAATATGATCTGAATTAGAGTTTGCTTGGAAATAACTGAATATCTAACATAATATTGACGAACATTAATATTAACATGAAATGAGCCGGAAGATGAAATTTTATATATTAATAGTGTTGATAACATTAACTTGTAAATAAACTTCACCCTCAAGTAGCTTGAGATATACTGAATGATTCCCCCTTTTCAAAACTCTAATAGCTTCATATCATAGAGCTTGACACTAGTTTTAGTAAAAGAAAAATGGGATCAGCGAGGAGCAATACAAAACACTATTGCTTGTATCATAACATATTCCCCTCAACTCTTGGAAAGCACAAAAGTAAACATTGGACAGCGGGGTTTCTGTCTATGCAAGGCATTATGCACAAGGTCTATTATAGGCCTATGTAGTACAGTAACAGTATGGGCTGTGTAACCACTTCAGTGATGGTTGTAAACATTATAATATTAACCGTCGCTATGTATTATGGGATACACGCTAATACACCTATCAGTTGTAAGACGCACTATACGACCCCCGGGAGTGGTGCGTCACTTTACCGAGGTGCGTCAACTTCTCATGTACCATGACGCACCCTGTGTCAAAAAAACCGACGGACCATTGCCATCCAAATACGCACCCTCAGTCAATTTTTGGACGCACCATTGGTGGATTCTGACGGACCATGACGACGCACCCCGTCGTCAGATATCGTTGACTAAACTGGATAAAACACGATGACTACTGAAAATGAAACTACCTTTGATTCACGGGGGATTTGCCCTTATTCGATGTTGTCAACCCTGGCCCTCGAATAATTATATAGACCCCGGACCAGGACCGGGATGGACGGAACCAAGAGGAGAACTTTTATATGCACAATAATGTCTGACTGGTCTAAAACTGATTATCATAAACGTCAGGATGAGGATGAAACAATTTCTAGAACATTTCCCATTCTGCTTCGACCCGTTCAGTGGCGTAACCAGGAGGTGGGGTAGGGTGGGGTGGGGTGGGGGAAGGGGCATCCTTCATCCCTTGTTATACATGTAGGCTTGCGCCTATTTACAATAAACGGGAGGTAAGTAGAAAATTGGGTTCTCGAAAGTGTATTTAACCAAAATTGGGTTCTCGAAAGTGTATTTAAACATTTGAACTTCGGATTGGAAATTACACCTATAAACCATCAAAGAATTTAAGGGGGAATTTAAAAATACCAAAAACATTTCTGATTTAATCAATACCAACCATATACTTCGAGAAAAGGCACCCCAAAAGGCGGCACATACACGTATACCGCTATTGTGATAAGTCCCCCGGGCCCCCACCCCACCCCCCACCATGATGCCCCCCCAAATGAAATTACAAACTCGATGTAAAATTACAAACCCTGATGACCCCCACATGCGATGCCCTAAATTTGATTGAATTTGCATGGACAACACGGGTGATTACGAGTGCTTCCCTAGGTAGTATAGTCTCGCGCCAAGACTGCTGTATACTCCATCCATCGGCTCGTAGGACGATAGCAGCGACTGCGTGGAGCAATTTGCGATGATCGAGTGCTTTCAGGCATTTTAGAAAATGCGGTATAAAATATCGGAGTGATGTTTGCGGTATTAAAGTGGAGCCTGGTTGGCGGTATCAAGGAGTTATGTGGTATAGTAGGCCTATAGCGTATATTTAAAGGTCGTATTTTGTTGTTCGTAAACAGATGTACACTGTGACGCACCCATGTAAAGTGACGGACCTTTACGCACCCTCCGTCATTTTTTTGACTGACCAAAGGCTGCCACTGACGTACCCTCCGTCAAGAATTATTGGTAAACGACGCACCCACGATGCACCTCTCCCGGGGGTCGTTTAGTGCGTCTTACAACTGATAGGTGTATAAGTGTGAGTATTTACACTGTAATAGTAGCAATGCACATGCCTTTGGCTATGTAATGTAAGGCTGTTTAAACTGGGTGGTCCATGTGGTCCCTTCTGCATAGTATTAGTAGAGTTTGCCAAATCTGGTCATTTTGTAGTAACAATGTGCAATGTTTTAATATTATTTTAATTATTTCTCCACAATAACAACATGATATATGTTCATATTTTCGTATAGAGATCTCATATAGGCCTACATTTAAAAGACATCTGGTTACAAATATCGATTTAAAATACATGAAAGCAATTCATAGACTCCACCACAACACCTGAATCTGAATTCAAATGTCAACGTCGTCAGCGACGTTGACAAAAATAGGTAGGTGAACCTGCTCGATTTTTCAAAATACGCCCATGGAGTTTCCAGTAAAAAACACAAATTTGAAAGATCTCTCAAAATTGATCTAGATGATATTGACAGTTTATAGTCAGGGTGCATGTAGGTGATGTCCCATTAATCATAATTAATCAAAAATCATAGGCATTTACGCAATTGTATTACTGTCAAGATTTTTAATTGAGGATTTTGCCATGCATATTTTCCGATTCTAGTTTTAAAGACCGCCCTTAAGGGTAGGGGATACCCCATTTAGTGTAGTGCACCCAAAAAAGGACTGTGAGATCCAGTCATTAATGTATTTGTTAGTCTTCTAATCAAGGTCACAATATCGTGTTGGATCAAATTAGATTTAAGTAAAAACAATTGTGCTTAAGTTCAGTATAGATCCGGTTAAAGAATAAAGACAGCAGGCCTCGAATTGTGGTCAACCGCTTGAAATTGTTTTACCCAGAGCACTATTTAATGGTGGAGACACCAAAGGGAAGATGTGTATATCGATTGATAATAGATCTGATGCGAACTGGGAATGAGTTTTCCTCAACACATCTTTGTTTTTGCAACCCATTATTATTTTTCAATTACCTTACTGGCTAAGGCCAGATATAAACCCGAGAATACTTGTTTACATTATGAACCATTTATCGAGCTCTTGATTACGCAGTAGGCTACCGTGAATTTGCTTGGAGAAGCGACACACGGAAATTCCTGATATAGTCAAACACGATAACAGGATTTTAAACTATATTTTGTATCGCTGAATGCTTTGATTGAACAAATATGCATGTTTTATAGTGAAATTCTTTCAAAATGATTCTCGATGGAATGAACATTTTATAGCCAAAGGCATTTTTGAATACCCCGTGCTGTGTTATAACAAACTTGTTAGATGGCAATAATCTCATCCATGTAAGTAAATCATACGAATCCTGTAGTATTCTGTTTAATAGTTTAATAGAGTGGTGGTGCCACAAGTACCTGGGATATAGAGGTTCTTCAGGGAATCGCACCCGGCCTATTATACACTAGCAACCACAAATCTTAGGACACCTCGCATGCTACACATTGAGAGAAAACATTGGGAACCTATTGAACTATCTGTGTTTGCTTTTACGTATTCTAGGTTAACACATTGATGAACAGTTCGTATAAGTTTATTTAAACAAATTTTTGTTTTAACAATATTGTTATAAATGTTTTCCCCATAAACTAATATCTTAAAAGATATTAGTTTATGGGAACACATTTATAACAATATCCAATTAAATAAAATGTTCTCTTTGATAGTTTTAGTAAATTTAAGAGTAACATTAGCTTGAAAATAAAACTAAGTAATGATTGGATGAATATAATTTAGTAGTATGCCCAGCTCATAATTATGCCATGAGAAAGTATAGGGAATTTGGATGGTTATCATGTATAAAGTCATTTATGAAAGTCATGGTGTTAAATCAAACTTTTAAAGTTCCCTCCAAAATATTATTTTTTAGAAAAATTAAAAAAAGAGATCGATACTCAAAATCTCAGAAAGATTAAACACCAGGGACAATTTTGTGATTAGTTTTCAACGAAGGCACATATTGTCTTTATAATAATTTCATGGAACGGAATGAGCAGATGTTGCAGGAAACATGAATGTATTAATGAGAAGAGATTCGGCAGCACAGTTGTCAACTCATAGTGAAATATTACAGTCTAAATTTAATATCCAGGATGATTTTGACACCATAACCAAGTGCCTTAAAACTGTTGGTTGCTTATTGTATATTCAATTGAATTGGTGCATGACTTCCAATTTATTGCACGAACCGTGTCATTATAAAAGGGTAAAAAAAGTAAGTCCCCCCTAAAATTTGATTACGTTTGTTCACATAACTCTACACACAATTGAACGTTTTCATAGATTGAAACACTTATGATAGGCAAAAACACTTGGCTACTCATAGAAAGTTTCTACATTTCAATATCATTATTACTTTTTCCAAAATAGTCACATTTCACCAAAAGGATGTTTTAAGAAAAAGTGGCACTTTTCAAGATTTTATACGAGTTTGTGTGCATACATCCACCCACAATTAAGCGTTTTGAGAGATTGAAACATTTATGAAACGGAAAAACCCTTGGCTACCCACACAAAGTTTTCCCTTTTCAATATCATGTTTACTTTTCCCAAAACAGTCACAGTTTCCCCGAAATGATGTTTTCCGAAAAGTGGCACTTTTCAACGATACAGGGAAGTTATTGACGGGAATGGTGGACCCTATTGGCTAGTCATGCATGAAATAGAATAATTTCATTCATGATTTTAATTAAGGACCAGCTAAAGAATTTTAATTGAAAATAAAGACAATTTTTTTTTTACAGTACTGGAGGCATTTTTGTAACTTTCTTGCATACAATTTTGAAAAGTACCGCTTTTGTCTAAAAACATAATTTTGGAAAAATATCGGAAGAAGTGAATATGCTATTGAAAAAAACCCTACTTTTGATGGGTAGCCAAGCGTTTCTCCTTTTCATAAACGTTTACATTTTCAAAACGTACATTTGTGTGTGAAGTTATGCAAACAAACGTGATCGAATTGTAGGGGGACTTATTTTTTGTTACCCCTTTATCGTGAAAGGTGTGTCTTCTTTTGAAAGTCTTAAATACAGCCGACAAGATGGCAGCTAATCCGTTACATGGATATTGAATTATACGACCAAAATGAAGTTGCAGCAAACTAACTTCAATATTCATCACATTTGGGTTTTCATGCGGGAATCGTTCAAGCTTATAATTGACAATTTGCTGCAGCTACATTTGGTCGGTATGATAAGAATGTAAGTGCTTATGAATAAAATTATATTAAAGCCATTGCAAATGAAAAAAAGCGAAATGGGAAATGACATATTTATTGTAATTTGGAAATTGGTTAAACCTATTAGCCACGCCCTCCCATCCGCTTCTCTTCAATTTGTTAAAATTGAAATTTATCCGCAGTATACTTTGTACAGTAATATCTATAAAACCTGCTCTTTATTTTGCAAAGAGATGGCTAATAACCAAATTAATTCTTTAATAGAGCATCGTCTCTGGATGGCAGAGATTTGGTTAGTCTGCATACTTAAAATGTATTGTAACGCGCACGGTGGAGTCGTGCGCGCAACAATGATATAACATTGCATTTTTGAGGTAAAAAATCCAATTTTTTAGAGAAGTGTCTTTAGATTTATTTATTTTTGAAACAAACAATAAAAATCACAATTTTTGGTGAAATTTGATACCAAAAATGGATTATCTGACTCATTTGCTTTCCATATTATGTTTACTGTTATTTACATCACGTTCGTCCAACCATTTATCATGTTACGGGTGGCGTACATACATTTGCATGTTGCAAGGCGATACATAAATGTTATCTTTCGTTGAAATAAATCTACGGTATTCTGCAATTGGTGTTTACGTTCATGAGGGAAGTGAAGTGGATCAAAATGAGTCGATTGGGTCGAAATGTATCGAAATATAATCCAATCCAAACGTACTTTTCTGGTAGGCGGTCAAAAATTGCCAAAAAAACCGTATGAAAATCCAGCGGCAAATCTGTGATTTCATAAGACAGCCCATGGTCCATTTCGCGATAGGCATGGGCGGTATTGGAAAGCGTCACATTTTAGATTTCAGAATCTGAGTCTTCAATGGAGTATATTTTAGTTTGAATAGTTCCAAATTGTCGTGAAATATTCGGTTTTTAGGAGGCTGTCATTGTCTTCGGTAAGGGCAGGGGTCTCCTGGAGGAAGGGGGGGGGGGGGGGGGGGGGTTGGGGGGTTGGCTGGTCGAATGTTTTTACACGGAAAATAGGGGGTCATGAAGTTACTACCATTGTAATAGGGGGTCAGCCCCCTGCCAAAAAAATGACCGCCCCTTATTTATCTCCGCGCGCAAAATATCCCGCGAGACTATGGCCACACGCACACGGTTTGGGCTGCACACACGCGTGACGCATATATGATCCATAGTACTCTTAGTGTCGCCTCAGCATGAGTCCGCTTCGCTAATTTGGAACTGGTGAAACTATACTTATAGTCAGCGTCATCATGCTATGTACATAATGGATGCACGTTACATGAGGTTGACCTCGTATAAAAGAACGCGAGGTCAACCTCACCAAAAAACCCGGTGCATTAATTAAAAGCATGTATCGAACATGTAGACAGTGATTGTTAGAGTGTTATCAAAGTTTAAAGTAAAGAATCTCAGTGCGAATCATATGTAAAAAGCCAACAGGCTCGACATGGCATTAAAATTTCCCATTACATTTAACACCAGTAATACACGGATTATCTTCGTGAATTATAGAAATAATAGACCCTCGGCAATGCACGCGTCTTAACTCTAATCAACTATCCTATCCTATTTTTCATGCTACCTGTTAGAAAAAGAAACCGCACATGAAGCAACACGTTTACCGAGTTGCAAGATATATAATTTTCTCATGTCGTTAATATAATTCCACATCAACCTTTAAACAGCGTTCGGACTACAAATAAGAAATAAGCATTCCATAATTAGAAGAACCACTTCACGACACCGCTTTGGAAATATACTGAATAGTAAATACCATTAACGATTGTACTGAAATGACATTACTGTGAAGCAATGTTATGTGATATGTTTCAATTGTTTTATTTTTGCTGCTTTGTGATATTCTTTCATGTCTTATCTCAGTTAAAAGAGATCCAGGTCACCTTCCTTGCCTTCTATTAACAGTCTGTTCTCGCCGCTACTAACTCGTCTTCCAGTTACGATGACACTGTATGGGACTAGTAAAATAAAATATATTGTCATATGTGTAATAAATGATATTTGTAACCATGAATACAAATACAGGGTCACGGATTTGTCAACCCCATTTATTGGATTTTTGCTTTGGTAAATGAATGATCAAAGAGTTTGTAAACTTAATGTCTCGATGGTATTTGTTATGTAATAATGAAGTGCAAAAATAACGTACTTCTGTTGTATATTGGATTTTTAACTTAATCTTTAAATTACAACCTCGTGTCAAAATCATATCCCTGACTACAGTTTGTGATATAGGTTGGTTTTTCGCACAGTAGGGAGTCTGTTTTCACACAGACTACACCCTGACTGAAAATATTTGTTGATGGTAATTTCCATTCTTTTTGTTGCTTTTCTTGACAAAAGTGGCAAAAATGGAAAGAATGTGTTAATGTTTATATGGTTTCCCGAGCGAAAGAATGAAATCCATAGGATATTAACAAAGTTAGCTTAGAAAATGTTTCATTTTATCATGATTTTACGATGATTTTACCCACTTGTCTGAGTTGTCTATATAGCTTCAATTAAAACGGTTTGTTTATCTTTTAGAAATTAGCAGGAGGTTCGACCTCTACGCACTATTATTCCAAGACATTGTACATGTACTCATGTACATGTACTCATGTACATGTACTCATGTACATGTACTCATGTACATGTACTCATGTACATGTACTCATGTACATGTACTCATGTACATGTACTCATGTACATGTACTCATGTACATGTACTCATGTACATGTACTCATGTACATGTACTCATGTACATGTACTCATGTACATGTACTCATGTACATGTACTCATGTACATGTACTCATGTACATGTACTCATGTACATGTACTCATGTACATGTACTCATGTACATGTACTCATGTACATGTACTCATGTACATGTACTCATGTACATGTACTCATGTACATGTACTCATGTACATGTACTCATGTACATGTACTCATGTACATGTACTCATGTACATGTACTCATGTACATGTACTCATGTACATGTACTCATGTACATGTACTCATGTACATGTACGCATGTACATGTACTCATGTACATGTACTCATGTACATGTACTCATGTACATGTACTCATGTACATGTACTCATGTACATGTACTCATGTACATGTACTCATGTACATGTACTCATGTACATGTACTCATGTACATGTACTCATGTACATGTACTCATGTACATGTACTCATGTACATGTACTCATGTACATGTACTCATGTACATGTACTCATGTACATGTACTCATGTACATGTACTCATGTACATGTACTCATGTACATGTACTCATGTACATGTACTCATGTACATGTACTCATGTACATGTACTCATGTACATGTACTCATGTACATGTACTCATGTACATGTACTCATGTACATGTACTCATGTACATGTACTCATGTACATGTACTCATGTACATGTACTCATGTACATGTACTCATGTACATGTACTCATGTACATGTACTCATGTACATGTACTCATGTACATGTACTCATGTACATGTACTCATGTACATGTACTCATGTACATGTACTCATGTACATGTACTCATGTACATGTACTCATGTACATGTACTCATGTACATGTACTCATGTACATGTACTCATGTACATGTACTCATGTACATGTACTCATGTACATGTACTCATGTACATGTACTCATGTACATGTACTCATGTACATGTACTCATGTACATGTACTCATGTACATGTACTCATGTACATGTACTCATGTACATGTACTCATGTACATGTACTCATGTACATGTACTCATGTACATGTACTCATGTACATGTACTCATGTACATGTACTCATGTACATGTACTCATGTACATGTACTCATGTACTCATGTACACTCATGTACATGTATTCTGTAACACAGATTTAGGAAGATAGCGGGTTGTTGACCTCAACACAAGTATGTAGCTGGCCGGTTCTCTTCTCGCAAGTGTATAGCGGTTTAGATGAATACAGTTTCCCTTTAAAGGGAAAGCCAAAAACTAAGATATTTCCGTCAGAATGGTGCATAATAAGTAATAATAAGTAATCGTTTCGGCTCCTTTTACTCACAAATTGCGCCGTGTGCAATGCGTAATAGATTTTTTCTTCAGACTTCTCCATTTCAAACTGACAGTTTCATGCCTGTCAATTTAGAGACCTATATGCCTATCCTTTTGACCTGTGAGGAGCTTTTACGATAAAAGTATGTGCAAAATATATTTTCAACTTTCATTTTGCCGTTTTTCAACAAACAATAACAATCACCTGAAATTCCTCTTGAAATTTACTTTCATGGAGTGTATATCTATGTTGAAGGAATTTTTGAAATTAATTTTGAAAATGGAAATGTGTAGTGCAAACCGATTAGCTCTGCTCTCAAAACTGTCGGGTACCTTTGTGTGTAAAACTTCACGAAACAAGGGTGATGTCTTTTTGCAAATATTTTTTATCACATTTTTTATCACGCAACAAAGTTTGAGATTGAGATTGACATATTGTAATTATAGTTTTCTTATCCACACTAACTGCTTTAAATGGAAGGTGATTTATTTGAAAGGGTAAATTTAAAAAGGGTTTCGTGATTACACGAAGAAGGGGTTATATTTTAGTGCCTAATTTACGTGTATGTGTGATCTCTAGGATTAAAGGGTATATCTTCGCTGTAAGAAAACTCGGAAGGGGTCGGTATTTTTAAAAATATTTTCTCCAATATGAAATATATCCCCATATGAAGGTTTTTTTCCCAGATCGCATGCCCTTCATAACATACATGTTTAATGAGCGGTGACTATTGTGGGAGTATCATTCGAGCAGGTGGTACAGTAATTTGCAAGGTTATTGGATCGTGTGATAGGCATTTCGAGTATCAGATATCGTCATTAATATGAAACTTGACCGCGAAATTAGACCGGATCCTTCTTAAAGGGACTAGACTAAATCCTTTTCGTCTTCACTATTTAAACTCACGATGCTTACTGTGAATACATATAAATACAGTTCCAAAACTGTGCGCTGATCAGCAAATTGATATGCAGAGATGGATATTGTGGCATTGGTCACCGTCTGGTAGTAACGGTGATAGCGCCCCCTTGTGGATTCAGCGGGTTCTTCTGCGGCAGGTCATTAAGGTCAGGAAGGTCAAAAGGTCGATAGAGGAAAACATGCGGACGATCCTCATAAAGCAGAGCTGGAGATGAATTAAAAGTACATAAGACACCTTGTCCCTTCTTGTATTATTCACAATGTCAGTCCGATCAACAACAGGACATGTGGTGGATAGAATCTGGGCATTTGGAACCTCTCGCAGCAGTAAGGGTATCGTAAGAGACATTTTTCATCATTGAAAAACAAATAAATAAAATGTGATTCAGTTCAGCTGCAGGATAAACAATCACATTCACAATGGACTTGGAGTTGCCCCGATGTAAATCAAATTCCGATTTTAGAGGAGTCCCGGCTTGCCTACAGTAAATAATTGAGGGAAATTGTTGAACATTGAGGAGTCATTCATTGTTGTCATGGTTGTGGAACATAATTTACATCAAATTTAGGAAGAATGGAGGACCTTGTAGTTGTACAAGTCCTACGGAGAGCATTGGATATGTCAAACGGTGGTGCGACGAATACACTGCGACCCCCAAAATTTGATGGACTTCAATATTTGGATGTTGATTTATGGCTAGATAAGTTTGCTAGATATGGGGATCATGCCCTATGACAATAGACGTTAGAAGCAAGACATCATGCCTCGGCAAAAGCGAGTTCCATTGAGTCATCAGCGTCGAAAGTTGCGAGTGTGACACCTGATTCAAACCACTGCAAACTGCGCTTTATTAAAGGTTCGTTCTACTCTCGTTGAACTTTAAAGGAGGCTACAAACCAGAATTCAGTAGGACTATCTTGTCAACTTTGTGGGGCACTTGACCATCAGGCACCCAGATGCCATACGTTGAAACCCCCACAGCTATATCAAACTCCTCCCCACAAACTCAGCCATATCAACTCCCTTACGCACAATGCCCCCCCCCCCCCCCCCCCCCCCCCCCAAATCCACCGCGAAGAAAAGATGGCAGTGAGATCCAGTGTTTCAGATGTAGACAATGGGGACATTATCAGCGGGAATGTCGTGAACCAGATATGGGAAACGCTTGGGGCCCAACCCCCAAACAATAGATTCCGGCCATGATGTCAGCCGGGTTGGACCCAAATTGTGTTTATGACCAGAGTGAGCCGCCACAGAAAGTGCATGTAAATAGACTGAAACATGGGTTGTATAGACACCCTAATAGAGCACTAAATGCAGATGCTTTAGATGGCATCTCTAACACCCAGATGGACGATTGTGATAGCATGCACTCTGATAAAAGGACACATAAAACTAAAAGTGCAAAACAGAGTGATGCCACAGTACACACAAGTGACAGGACACTATTATCTGATATAAAATGTACTGAAAATGCACAGAAAACTGCATGTAACAAGAATGCCAGTGATCATGTAGATCACACACCCTGTGTAGAGGACTATTATGAAGTGGAGAAAATTCTCTACAAAAAGCGCTCACAGGACCAGTGGAAGTATCGTGTCAAGTGGTTGTCTTTCCCTGCTAGTTCCAATTCATGGGTCACATATAGTGACCTTAGCCCAGTTTTGCAACGGTTGGTTACCGATACACATGACACTATTCCCACAAACAAGTACAAGAAATACCAGAAGTAAATGGTGTTAATTTAAAATAGGCCTCTTGTAGTATTTAAGATCCTCAATACACATGTGTTTGGTGTTTTGAAATTTGGGACACAGGTTATGGTACATGTATGACCAATTATGTCAAAGACTATTTGTAAGATTATCGTATACTCATGTGCAGGTTTTGTTGAAGTCTAATTTGAACTGAATATTTAAATGTGGTAATTTGGGAACGAAAAATGTGAAACGTATACTTGTATTTAAAGTATCCTATGTTCACGGCACTTTTGGGGTTCCAAGGATGTATTAATTAATGTGATATGCATAATTTCAGTCTATTTTTTGTGATTACATTTTCAGCCTATAAAAATCAGTCAGATCTATTTGTTTATGCAATTGATAAGTTAGCTTTCTGTGATAAGACCAGGAGACTATACACTTTTAATTTCTTGCATTAATAGGTACCACAGGGTAATTTGCCTGACCATTTCCATCTCTTCAATTCATAAAAATTAGTGCTTGTGTCAACGTCAAATAACTGTGCTGTGGGCCTAGTATATAGCACAACAATTGATTATTATGCCTGGTTGTATAAAGTAATTTAGCAGTTTGATGACTGAGGAGCCAATGTACAACAACAACAACAAAACCTGACAATCCTTGAAATGTATTTGTGTATATTATTGTATACTCATGTCAAAAGATCACATTAATCCAATTTTATGATTTATTTGATGGTTAATTTTGCCAAGAAAAGTCAGGCAGTCACGAAAAATTACTTAATTGTTGAAAATATTTGTTTTGCATGGAAAGCACCATGGTAATTTTGTTTTTGGTATAAGACATGTATACCAATGTTTCAAAGTGTTTTCAAAAGGTGACTACAGGCCTGGAAAATTATCCACACACTTTTGATATGTGCGTTGTAAATATGTTTGTACAGGTTTTAAAGGAGTATATTTATTCATGGAACTTGAAGCCATTCTCATTGGTATCCATTTTTGATCAGTATAAATGCATGATATTTTTATATTGGATTCACAGGACAATATTTGTACAAACAGAGGGTGCCTGAAATATCAGTTAGTGACTTTTCCACATAGAAATAGAGTTTTATGATAGAGTTGTGCATGCACATTTAGTACTTGCCACCAGGTGTGGGTGATGATTATGTTTTCATTTATTTTTTTAAGACATTCTGGTTGATGCATGTATTCTCCTATACAGTAATAGGGAGCATGTAACAAGTTAATCATAATTAGTGTCTGTAATGTAGCTTTATTTTAATTGTCACTATAGTATCAGGTGTTTTCTTTCAAAAGCAGGTAGCCTGATGTGTTTGATAAGAAAATGCAAAGTTTGTGTCAGAAATTGAACATTAAAATCTTATGCGCATAAATTGTTATATATATTTTTTCAGTTTGGGAAATGTAATTGTTCAACTGTGGAAAGACAAAATTTTCCTTGACAATTTTCTCCAAATTGTGACTGTATGAAGATCACATTAAGTGACCACAGTGATACTCTGTATGAAGCCACCAAAAGGGTGACCACAGTAATTTGCTCTCACATATGTGTAAAGAAAACTTTTTTCTAACTTGTATGCAGTGATACTTGTACACTCACTAACTTGAAATTAAAGGTTCTACTTATACAGTGTTGTAAAATCGGTTTTCATATTTATAAGAAAATACCGTTAGCCTGCCCCTGGGCTAGCTTTTTAAGGTGTAGCAGAATCAGGAAGTGGTATGTTGATGTTCTGAGTTTTTTCAAAAAAATGTTTTCGAAATTTTTTATCATCAATTGTTGCTAATTGCAGGGTGGGATCGCTGTACATCTGGTTTTCCATTTTTTCCAATTTTTTTCAATCACCTTTTTATATGCAGCATGTAAGTGTCTGTCATGTGTACACATGGTTTCCTGGGATTAGCTACCCCAAGGGAAACATGAGTTCGCTACACAGATTGCCTCCAAGTTGAGATTGGGCGGTGTTGCTCGCGAGATACTGCACACTCTTGTTGGGGCTTGGGTATTTTACAACATTATCACGTATCACTTATTATAATATAGTATATCAGTTTAAGGGTTGAGAAAAAAATTACTCTTTAATGATTTGAATCGATAATAGAGTTCACATCAAATATTGTTATCTTTATTGCACGTTCTTTCATTACATGTACATTGCCATAATTGTTCTTGTTTACTCCAATGTGCTTTGGTTGTTTTCCATTTTAATATTAATGTTTCATGGGTTGAGATAGTGTAAGGGACTTAGCTCGGTGGAACTCGCTTGGTGCACCGGGGGTTCTGTGGCATTGGTCACCGTCTGGTAGTAACGGTGATAGCGCCCCCTTGTGGATTCAGCGGGTTCTTCTGCGCAGGTCATTAAGGTCAGGAAGGTCAAAAGGTCGATAGAGGAAAACATGCGGACGATCCTCATAAAGCAGAGCTGGAGATGAATTAAAAGTACATAAATAGACACCTTGTCCCTTCTTGTATTATTCACAATGTCAGTCCGATCAACAACAGGACAATATGCTCATACGTTTTTCGACCTCAGGTTACCTAACCTCAGGTTGTATTCACTTTTGGACTTAAACATTTTGGTAGCTTCTCTCAATTCGTCATGTGCAACAGCAATACTCATCATACCTAACCGATATTCAATACAACCACCTCAGGTTAAAAATAAATCCAATTACCTCAGGTTGTCAAGATATTCAATGTGAAAACCTCAGGCTGATTTTGATTGAAACGTGGTAAATTATATCCCCAAATAAATCAGTAGTTCGTCGTCGTCGTTCTATGAACCATGGCTGATTCCTTGTGACCCTATTGATGATGGAGCGCCATCGTTGTCTATATTGTGACATGCAATGTGCAGAGATGAGAGATAAACCTGTTGATTCCTTAATGCCATCAGTCCAGCGGAGTTTTGGTCTGCCACGTTTACGAGTTCCTTCGACAGCTCCTTGAGTTATCACCTTTTCTAGGTTGTCACCTTCTCGTCTAGCAATGTGATCTTATTACACAGAGAAGTTTGGTCCTTAATCTGGCTTCTGACAAATTCATTGGTCTTATGCTCTTTCCATGATATTCCTAATATCTTGCGCCAATACCACATTTCGAAAGCTGATATTTAGTAGTTACCCAAGGTAATAATACAAAAATCAAACACGTCTAAATTCAAAAAAGTGTATTCAATATAATCATAGTAAAGGTAAATGATATTGAAATAGAATACTGCATTAAATAGACCTGAGGTTGAGAACATTTTCAATAAAACAACCTTAGGTTGAAAATAAATCCAATCAGACAACCTCAGGTTGTCAAGATATTCAATGTGAAAACATCAGGTTGATTTTGATTAAAAACGTGGTAAATTAAATCGAAAATGAATTCGACCTGAGATTAGGTTACCTGAGGTTAGGTAACCTGAGGTCGAAAGGTGTATGAGCATTTCCATCCCTGTATATTGATATATATATAGAAGATCTAATACGCGCTGTTGCATTAGACCAATCATGTTGTTTAGTGTTGTCGTTCGGAATCATGTTCATTCGTGGAATTCTATAATGAGTTGCACAATTTTAAAAGTATTCGATTTAGTTCGACATTTTCAAAGATGTGGTCGGCCATATAGAGCTTCGTGAGAACCAGTCAATATACGGAATGTGAGATCAAGTCATCTTTGTATTTGTTGGATCAAATTAAATTGAAGTAAACAAAATAGTTCAGCATAGTGTTGGTTAAAGAATAACGACAACAAACCTGACTTTTTTGTGGTCAATCGATTGAAATTGTTTACACGAAGGACTATTTAATCACCGAACCATGTGATCTCTTCACGATTTCTTTGCCCTTCATCAGCTATCACGTACCGCCCAAAAGTGGGTCATAATTATGACTGGAGGGTTTCAAATCTCTCCGCTGACGAAGATGTCGTGATGATTCCGTTTTGTGATTCCAAAAAGGTATATATTACTGCTGATCAAATAATGGAAAGGGTTACATGCTGTATCGGTGGAGACACCAAAGGGAAGGTGTGTATCGATTGATAGTAGTTCCGATAGAAACTGGGAATGAGTTTCCGTCAAGACATCTTATTTTCGCAACCAATTATTGTTTTTCAATTACCTTACTGGCTAAGGCAAGATATAAACCCGCGAATACTTATTAACATTATAAACATTTATCGAGCTCTTGATTATACAGTAGGCTACCGTGAATTCGCTTGGAGAAGCGACACAGGGAAAATTCCCGATATAGTGAGACACGATGCTAACAAGATGTTAAACTATATTTTGTATCGCTTAATGATTTTATTGACAAAATATGCATGTTTTATAGGGAAATTCTTTCAAAATAATTCTCGATGGAATTGACATTTTATAGCCATGGCATTCCCCGTTTTGTATTTTAACAGACTTGATGGATGGCAATAATCTCATTCATAATTAAATGATACAAATCCTGTGATATTCTGTTTAATAGTTTAAGTACCTGGGATAGGAACTATAAAGGGGAATCGCACCCGGTCTATCATATATTCAATTGAATTGGTGCATGCCGTCCAGTTTAGTAAGTCTTAAACACAGTTATTATTCCCGACAAGATGGCAGCTAATCCGTTACATGGATAACCCATTTGAATTATACGACCAAAACGAGGCTGTAGCACACAAACTTTAATTTTCATCACATTTGGGTTTTCATGCGGGAATCGTTCAAGCTAATAATTGGAAATTTGCTGCAGCTAATAATTATTGGTCGATATGATAAGAATTTAAGTGCTTCTGATTTTTTAAAATATTAAAGCCATTGAAAATGAAAACAGAATAAAAAGGGAAATAACACATTTATTGTAATTTTGAAATTGTTTAATCCTATTAGCTACGCCCTCCCATCCTCTTCTCTTCAATTTTGAAAATTGAACTTTATCAGCAGTATCTTTTGTACAGTTACTTTGTTTTAAAATCCACCGCTCTTTATTTTGGAAAGAGATGGCTAATAACCAAATTGATTCTTTAGTAGAACATCATTTCGGCATGGGATCGAGTAATTATTTGCTTT
The DNA here is from genome assembly GCA_035610835.1 of Ophiura sarsii. Lineage (NCBI taxonomy): Eukaryota > Metazoa > Echinodermata > Ophiuroidea > Amphilepidida > Ophiuridae > Ophiura > Ophiura sarsii. Next base: position 35,459,804 of record CM069450.1, on the reverse strand, counting down.
GCTAAACCAAATTTGGTTAGTCTGTATACTAAAAATGTATTGTAACGCGCACGGTGGAGACGTATTGGCAGCAATGATATTAAGGGGGTGTTAACCATAATAATAAAGGTGAACACATTTGTTGGCACTTTCAACAATTTAAAAACTAAACAAAAAATGTATATCAAGAATGCTCTTTAGGTTGTTTTTTTGACAATAATGTTAGTGAAATTTGATACCAAAATGAATTATCTGACTCATTTCCTCTCCAAAAATGTATACTCTTATGTACATCACATAAATAGTTAAAACGTTACAGTGCTTGATAAATTTCATATTATTAGGGTTAAAACCACCCTTAAATTTATATAGACAAAGGGATTTGACAATAGATTAAATTTCAATTGACTGTATCGACCAAATTCATAAATCGAATCACACTGAGATGTAACCATGTTGACACTGGTCAGACTCAGAGTACCTGTGTGTTGACTGTTTTGTTTCCTATCGATGTGTGCTTCAATATAATATTCGTTTTAAAGTATATGTAAGTCACGAATTACCGTATATTATGTTGGTATTAAAATTCCCGTTGGTGTCAATGTTTGTCGCATTCTGTTGATAATGTAATCGTGGTAATATCGTACGCATAATTTAACCATAGAATATGGTACCATCACGCGTTTTCAGTTGGAAATTGAAATGAACCCGGCAATACGGTATACCCAGCTATTCAATACCCGATTATCAGCTGTTTGCTATGATTATTTTCAATGGACCAATATCAACTGAATCCGAAAATACCCACTATTTTTGTGGAAAATTCCGGGGGGAAATCCAGGTGCACAAATGATCGTCTGTGTTAGTAATATGGCACAGTGCAAGGTGGACGCTTTGGATTTTACCCAAAAGAGTACATTACACATTATCAATCTAAAATAGATAATCGCCACATAGATTGCAACGTTAAAGATATTCGCTGTAACGGATTTTGAGTGATAGATAATGCAATTAACATGATTAAAACCACATAATAAATCGCTTGATCTTTAAATTTAAATACAAGATGTTACTCCGAACATAGCTACTTGTGACCAAATTGATTTCAAACTACATTGTGATTGAAACATAACCATTATAATTGCGTATTCATGTTGCAATGTTTTCATTTACAAGCATCACAATTTGAAGCTATGACTTGGTATACCATTTCACGACAGCCCGGAATTATTCTTCCTGAATCTCAGGAATTAAAGGTTTTCGGATCTACCCCAAAATAGCACCTTGAGACGGCGCGAGTTAAATTGTTTAATACCTGTGACGTGACGCATTATAATAAAACGAAGGGTTCAATTAAGTGCAAAAGCGGAAAGATACAATTTTGTTTTCAAAATGAAACTTGAACGGTAAATATGATTGATTTAATTTTTGACACAAGATAACTATAGCGAATTGTCATCCTTACAAAGCTCATAATGTTTCGTATTTCAATTTGAGTCTAGCATAACACAATAGACAACGAGATTCATTTGGCATATCGAGGGCTTAGTGCCACAAGTCCTATCTGTAATAGCTACCAGTTGTTATTCATGTAAAATATATGGGGTTGGTTATACATGCTGAGCAATTGGTAAAAACTACAATTATAGAAAATATTGTGCTCGAACACTGACCCTAATTGCAATGCTGCGTGTACTATAACACCCACGATGTTTGAGTCACGTGAAAATCGAATATTATTTCTGGTAGCCTGAAGTATCCCCTTCCTCATACCCCTCCTACAGATCAATGTTGCGAGGCCCTGTGCTGATGGGCAAAGTGTGGGTCTCAGCATTGATCAGGGGAAGTGGAAACACTTTAAATTACACCTACAAAAGTGTTCGAACAATAATGTTCTAACATTGTAAATGTAAACTCGGAGCAGCTATTGCAGATATGGTCATTTTGTTGAGATGCCTAAAAGTCACTATCTGTATAATAGCTGCCCTATGATATACACTGTTGGTGATATAAGGCGCACCGTAGTGAAAATACAACCTTACTTATAGCAGCTCTCGTAGATATATATCCTCGTGGCTCCAAACCCTCGATAAGTGCAATGTCAAGCTGCCGTAAAACGAAAAAGAAATCCTTAACAAGTTTACACCGCGATGTGAACGGATTTTACTCAATGCAAAAAAAAAGGTTCTTTCTGTTCGTCTTAATTTGTCAGCGCTGGCATTTTGTAATTGGTTCTCTCATAACCTGTCTTTAGTTCATTGGTATAATACGTATCCGTTAAAAAATGTCTTAATACTAATACTAATACTAATACTAATTAATGTCTTGGGGATCATTCTTTTACCTGATGCAGTTGAATTCGAAATTCATGAAATAATATTGGTTCGGAAATCGTTCATGCGTTCACCTCGTCACTAATTATGTTCGGGTTGGTATAAATCACTGTCATCATTAAGTCTAATGTAACAAATTATTTGTAAGCGATATTACAATTCCTTGGATTCTCGTTATAGAAATTGCTAATAAAATTGATGCGTGATTTATGATGTATTTTAATAATAAATAATAAAACACATTTATATAGCGCACTACACGGGGAGTCACAGTGCGCTGTACACACATTATGCAATATGTAAGAACTTTAAAAACACCTAAAAAATTACACCAATTAAAACCTTAAAATGTTAGCGTATTTTGTTTTGATTTGCGTATTTGATATCCCTTTCGTAGAAATATTCATTTCGTGCTTCAGATCTGATCCGATACTCGTTTCAATGCGTCCCTAAATCGACGTTAGTATTTGAAATCAAGAAAATAAAATGACATGGTCCCTGCATGCTTCGGCAGTTTGTCAGCGGTCAGGATTACATTTTTCTGGTCACTTAAATGACAAGCTGAATGAATCGAACGTGTAAGTAAAGAATCACAGTTCGTTTAGTATGTAGATGAGAGAGATCGGTATAATATTTCAATTGGCCCATATCAGTGATACATCGATAATCTTCATGATTCCAAGAAATAAAACACCATTGGCGATGCACGTGCCATTACTTTAATCTGTTAGACTGGGGCTTCCCCGTGACATTTCAAAATTGGACACCACCTGTATAAGTAGCGCAATATATCGAAATAAATGTAATGCTGCAATACATATCAAAGATGAACCGGGGCGTTCATCTTAAGGTTTATTATGTTTCGGGTTGGTAAAAGCACTGCATATGTAGTTTCATATTTACTGACTTGCAAGAAGTTCCATAAATGTCACGTGTCGTTAATATAAATCCACTTAAATCTACAAACGGTGATTTCGTCTACTTTACGAATCCAAAAGAATAATTAGAATCATATCATGCAATGCAAACAAGAAGAACTTCAAATTTTAAAACGATAAGAGGGGGGTATTGAAGTGGCTCGGCATACTATTTCCATTGGCCCCATAAAACATCGGAGATACAAGTGATAATCGTCATGAATCCCCGAAATAAAAGACCTTCGGCGATGCACGCGTGGTTACTTTGATGTGTTAGAAGTGACATTTTATAATTGGAATCCACGTGGTTACATGCAGTCTTATTCTATTGTGATAATGCACATAAAATCGAAATAAATACAATGCAGTAGATATAGAGTACATATCATATGTTTGTTCACCCCGAGCGTTTACTCCAACATTTATATATTTTGCATGTCATGTTTACCGAACTGCATGAAGATGCATAATGTTTCATGTGTCGTTAATATATATCCACTGAAATCTACAAATGGTGTTTGTGTGTATTTACGATTAAACAAGACAAGGCACGCCTAGTAAAGCTGGTCGGATATTTCAATGTTAAAAAATGTTATTGTCTTTTAATTTTGGCAGAATATAATTATGTAATTTGGAAAGTGGTGTTATTGTACTATTTTTTTTTATCTGGAAAATATGATTGCCTTTATTTGTTCTCACAAAGTTACTAACAAATATTTTATTCTTTTTAACATGGTTTGAAAAGTTACACAATTTCATTTTCGCCATGTATTCTAGCTAGCCCCGTGCAATCAGGCCTGTGTCAGCCTGTACACACTAAAGCATAGGAAAAATAAGTCTATTAAAAAGTTATAACTTTTTGTGGAGTTTGGTGTTGACACTTTCACTGATGGTCAAAAAGGGGTTATTATATATAAATATGAAATTTTGGATCATTTGATTACATATTGTTGTTGTTGTTGTTATAGACCAAGAAATTTACCGATATTTGTGTCGATCATGATCATGATGATGTTAGGCGAAGTGGTGTGGACAATTTTGACTGACTTTAGATGGCGTATAACAACTTTATAATCTCACCTTTTTATGTTCCCATAGTAATCCTTAGTTACATTTAACAGTCAGGCAACTTATTATGGTCTTCAAATGGTCACATTCTGTGTGTAAATGTGATTTGTAAACTATATTTAGACCGATGTTTTGTACGACCCCCGTCAAGGGGGCGGGGGGGGGGGGGGGGGGGGGTATAATCATTAGGCTAATTGCGCGCACCATAGGCAACATTGAACGTTAAGGACGTCAGTCAGTGAGGAAGTGAGGAGGCGATGGATTGAGTCAGCCAGTCACCGTTGGGACTACAGGCTACATAGAATTATAAAATGCAATGCCAATAAGAACAACTTAGAATTCCCCAGTTATAGAACTTGTACAGGATTTCCCCTTGATATTTTGTGATTGACACCCCTCCCATTTCCTGCTTTTATACATTGGTATTAGGTATGGTAATGCTCGGTTCGGGGACAAGGTTTCACTTTTATACGCTATTGAATAAAAAGGATATAAACTTATGAGCGTATTCAGGTTTCGGAAAACCATCAAACCATAAATCATAGGATTTCGAGTCTAACTATAGTTTATAGACGAGTATATCCTGGATTATCGTTAAACTAAATTGCTAATGAAACATGAATTGCTTGGGTTGTTATGTATACGGTATTAAACTTAACCCTATCATTAAATCCCTTATCACAAGAATGTTCATTTCGTCAGTGCTTTAGATTTAATGACTCTTACGAGATGCAACTACGAACGCCCAAGGCGTTGACTCCTCGATTATTGTTTCCTCCTGATTAATATTTACTAGCAATTGAAACATTCGAAAATATATCAAGGGTGATTTTAAACTACAAATAACATTAGGAAGTGTTCATAAATACTTTTGTGTACAATTTTTGAAAGAAAAAAAGAAAAGAAAAACAAATGCTCGTATAGAATCACTAGTACCTTTAGAGTAGAGTTGACTCGTAAAGTATTTAGTGGGGGTCCGCCCAAAACAACATGATCTATCGAGGCTAAAAGATACAATGCATTATCAATAAAAGGCATGGATACACAGTGAAATAAATGTAATCATAGGCATATGTTGATGATATGCGGTATTTAAACAGAAGTGGTAGACAGTGGTAGAATTACATAACAAGTTTTACATATTATGTAGAACATAAATAGATTGATACTGGGGTAAAATAGCATGACTAGTTTCGGATCTACAGTTTAGTGTGATCCTCATCAGATGCGGCCTTATTGGCATGGAGTATAGATATTAAACAGGTTGAGCATTGACATTAGTATGTCGGTTTAAATAAGCAACATTTCAACATTATATTGGGTATAGGCCTATAGATGTAGGCATAATGTTGGAAGCTGCTTATATTTGAATGATGTTAACGTAGCGAGTGCTCATGCTGTTGTGTGGCTGATATCTATAATGACTATCTAGTGTAATAGTCTGTATGTTGTCGCGTGGTGCACACGACCTGTGTTATAGTAGGCCGTGGCTTTAGCAACAAAGAATTCAAGCAGTGCTGTTATGACGACGCACGTAAACAAAGTACTCATCTATTGTGTAGCTTAATTGAATGATCAAGTGTAATTCGGGCTCACTAATGATTGTTTGTCATTTCCGTCTTTTGACACCATAAAATGGCGGACCAATAGATATTATATAGGTCTGGAAGACAGCAGATCAAAATATCATTTTAGTTGAAAGCCGTTGTGAATAAAATGACGCATTAAGCGATATTCGTATTTGGTAATAATACAAAACAACAAAGTCTTAAATAGTCGCGTGGTATTCGAGCTTGATATAATTTGAATTCAAATCGCATTTTGATAATATGCGATACATGCAGAACCATTGGTAGATAGTTGTTCAAAACCTACAGTGCAACACTATATAACCAGACATATTTATGTAGGCCCATTTTGTAATACTACATCATGTACATTGTAGTAATAGTTATTCAATGATAACTAGGCGTTGGTTGAGCGACATGGTTATTTGTGTTAAAATAATGAATATATTGGTGATATTCAACTGCTTTCATAGGTTTGTGACGGGAAGGGACGCAATCAGTTTTATGTAGTAATATGCCGTTAAATAGAGGTAAAACTACACTGTTTGGTATTATGTTTTACTAGTCGGTATAGTAAACGGGTTTCTGTTAAATATGGATATTATTACACTGTTATTGGTATGCCGGGTAAGGGTTGAAATATAATTGATAATGCAGTATCGGTTATAAGTATATGTTGACAACATAATGTTGTATGATACTTGGTGGACGGTTAGACATGGAGAAGTTGCCCTCTTCCATTGCGCAGCAGACTCCCAAACTCAGACTTGAAAAACAAGTGGAGGATGGGTGGAGTAAACAACGTATAGAATCACTAGTACCTTTAGAGTAGAGTTGACTCGTAAAGTATTTAGTGGGGGTCCGCCCAAAACAACATGATCTATCGAGGCTAAAAGATACAATGCATTATCAATAAAAGGCATGGATACACAGTGAAATAAATGTAATCATAGGCATATGTTGATGATATGCGGTATTTAAACAGAAGTGGTAGACAGTGGTAGAATTACATAACAAGTTTTACATATTATGTAGAACATAAATAGATTGATACTGGGGTAAAATAGCATGACTAGTTTCGGATCTACAGTTTAGTGTGATCCTCATCAGATGCGGCCTTATTGGCATGGAGTATAGATATTAAACAGGTTGAGCATTGACATTAGTATGTCGGTTTAAATAAGCAACATTTCAACATTATATTGGGTATAGGCCTATAGATGTAGGCATAATGTTGGAAGCTGCTTATATTTGAATGATGTTAACGTAGCGAGTGCTCATGCTGTTGTGTGGCTGATATCTATAATGACTATCTAGTGTAATAGTCTGTATGTTGTCGCGTGGTGCACACGACCTGTGTTATAGTAGGCCGTGGCTTTAGCAACAAAGAATTCAAGCAGTGCTGTTATGACGACGCACGTAAACAAAGTACTCATCTATTGTGTAGCTTAATTGAATGATCAAGTGTAATTCGGGCTCACTAATGATTGTTTGTCATTTCCGTCTTTTGACACCATAAAATGGCGGACCAATAGATATTATATAGGTCTGGAAGACAGCAGATCAAAATATCATTTTAGTTGAAAGCCGTTGTGAATAAAATGACGCATTAAGCGATATTCGTATTTGGTAATAATACAAAACAACAAAGTCTTAAATAGTCGCGTGGTATTCGAGCTTGATATAATTTGAATTCAAATCGCATTTTGATAATATGCGATACATGCAGAACCATTGGTAGATAGTTGTTCAAAACCTACAGTGCAACACTATATAACCAGACATATTTATGTAGGCCCATTTTGTAATACTACATCATGTACATTGTAGTAATAGTTATTCAATGATAACTAGGCGTTGGTTGAGCGACATGGTTATTTGTGTTAAAATAATGAATATATTGGTGATATTCAACTGCTTTCATAGGTTTGTGACGGGAAGGGACGCAATCAGTTTTATGTAGTAATATGCCGTTAAATAGAGGTAAAACTACACTGTTTGGTATTATGTTTTACTAGTCGGTATAGTAAACGGGTTTCTGTTAAATATGGATATTATTACACTGTTATTGGTATGCCGGGTAAGGGTTGAAATATAATTGATAATGCAGTATCGGTTATAAGTATATGTTGACAACATAATGTTGTATGATACTTGGTGGACGGTTAGACATGGAGAAGTTGCCCTCTTCCATTGCGCAGCAGACTCCCAAACTCAGACTTGAAAAACAAGTGGAGGATGGGTGGAGTAAACAAAGTATAGAATCACTAGTACCTTTAGAGTAGAGTTGACTCGTAAAGTATTTAGTGGGGGTCCGCCCAAAACAACATGATCTATCGAGGCTAAAAGATACAATGCATTATCAATAAAAGGCATGGATACACAGTGAAATAAATGTAATCATAGGCATATGTTGATGATATGCGGTATTTAAACAGAAGTGGTAGACAGTGGTAGAATTACATAACAAGTTTTACATATTATGTAGAACATAAATAGATTGATACTGGGGTAAAATAGCATGACTAGTTTCGGATCTACAGTTTAGTGTGATCCTCATCAGATGCGGCCTTATTGGCATGGAGTATAGATATTAAACAGGTTGAGCATTGACATTAGTATGTCGGTTTAAATAAGCAACATTTCAACATTATATTGGGTATAGGCCTATAGATGTAGGCATAATGTTGGAAGCTGCTTATATTTGAATGATGTTAACGTAGCGAGTGCTCATGCTGTTGTGTGGCTGATATCTATAATGACTATCTAGTGTAATAGTCTGTATGTTGTCGCGTGGTGCACACGACCTGTGTTATAGTAGGCCGTGGCTTTAGCAACAAAGAATTCAAGCAGTGCTGTTATGACGACGCACGTAAACAAAGTACTCATCTATTGTGTAGCTTAATTGAATGATCAAGTGTAATTCGGGCTCACTAATGATTGTTTGTCATTTCCGTCTTTTGACACCATAAAATGGCGGACCAATAGATATTATATAGGTCTGGAAGACAGCAGATCAAAATATCATTTTAGTTGAAAGCCGTTGTGAATAAAATGACGCATTAAGCGATATTCGTATTTGGTAATAATACAAAACAACAAAGTCTTAAATAGTCGCGTGGTATTCGAGCTTGATATAATTTGAATTCAAATCGCATTTTGATAATATGCGATACATGCAGAACCATTGGTAGATAGTTGTTCAAAACCTACAGTGCAACACTATATAACCAGACATATTTATGTAGGCCCATTTTGTAATACTACATCATGTACATTGTAGTAATAGTTATTCAATGATAACTAGGCGTTGGTTGAGCGACATGGTTATTTGTGTTAAAATAATGAATATATTGGTGATATTCAACTGCTTTCATAGGTTTGTGACGGGAAGGGACGCAATCAGTTTTATGTAGTAATATGCCGTTAAATAGAGGTAAAACTACACTGTTTGGTATTATGTTTTACTAGTCGGTATAGTAAACGGGTTTCTGTTAAATATGGATATTATTACACTGTTATTGGTATGCCGGGTAAGGGTTGAAATATAATTGATAATGCAGTATCGGTTATAAGTATATGTTGACAACATAATGTTGTATGATACTTGGTGGACGGTTAGACATGGAGAAGTTGCCCTCTTCCATTGCGCAGCAGACTCCCAAACTCAGACTTGAAAAACAAGTGGAGGATGGGTGGAGTAAACAAAGTATAGAATCACTAGTACCTTTAGAGTAGAGTTGACTCGTAAAGTATTTAGTGGGGGTCCGCCCAAAACAACATGATCTATCGAGGCTAAAAGATACAATGCATTATCAATAAAAGGCATGGATACACAGTGAAATAAATGTAATCATAGGCATATGTTGATGATATGCGGTATTTAAACAGAAGTGGTAGACAGTGGTAGAATTACATAACAAGTTTTACATATTATGTAGAACATAAATAGATTGATACTGGGGTAAAATAGCATGACTAGTTTCGGATCTACAATTTAGTGTGATCCTCATCAGATGCGGCCTTATTGGCATGGAGTATAGATATTAAACAGGTTGAGCATTGACATTAGTATGTCGGTTTAAATAAGCAACATTTCAACATTATATTGGGTATAGGCCTATAGATGTAGGCATAATGTTGGAAGCTATATGAAGAAAAAGAAGAAAAGAAAGAAGAAAGCAGCGGCCCGTCTACCTCAGCCTCTAGCATCCCGGCACCGCATCTATCCACCATCAAGAGTGACGTTTCTTCCGGCGACGAGCAGTCTGCACCTGTACCAGTACCAACAACCAACGCCGAGCGTACTACCGGTAGCCTACGAATTAGCAACGACAGCTTTGAGCTAGTAACAAAATATCTAAAAAGAGCACGTCCCTTGTTAACACTTAGAGAGCATTTATCCCGCTCCCACAAGTCGTTGGCAGAGGCGATTAACACCGGTGTCCCGCCGCGCTTTATCCGCGTGGCTGAGGATCCGCCAACCGCTCCACACGGTGTTACTTATAGTTCAAACTTCGTATCAAATTATCAAACCAAGGCTAAGGAGTACGCAACGCGACTGGCAAGACTGCTGGCTACCGAAAACCAATCTCACATCGAAGAACTCACCAAGAAGATAGACAGCACCGTCGACGAGGCAGTAGACCACATCAACTTGATTATCGACGAAGTAGAACGACAGAAAACCAACAAGCTCTTCAGCATCAAGCTAGCCGCATTCAATCGCCGGGCCAATACCAATTCCCGACGCAAAGTGTGGGCAGTTAGAAGGGCACCACCACATCATTAAATTGCTTACCGCATAAAAACCAACGGCTCTTTTCAGAGCCACCCTAACTATCCAAAAAGAGATACTGACATTTGTTGTTTATTGTGTATTATTATAGTAAAAATAAAAATAAAACATTAAGTTAATCATCTACACTAAATAAACAATACTTTAGTCATGCCACCGAGCAATAAAGATAACAATATGCCAAATAAGCGGTCCCGATGTAATAAAAGTCGTAATAACAAAAGTCGTAATCAAAAACGCCATCATAGAGTAAATCTTAATAAATCAGACTCCAACAACCACATATTAAAAGCCAAAGCCAACATCAGAGCCAAAGCTGAAATATGTCGTCGTTTTATATACAATTATACCGAGCAAAATTTATCTGATATTGAAATAATTGCTTTAAGCAAAGGGTTTAAATTCGTCCCCACACCAAAACAACCCAGTCGAACTCAACTTCTTAAAGACTTTAATGTTCTGGCAAGAAGAATGAGAATCGCATATATTATGCGAAATAAGCATTCGAAGTACAAGTTATTTAAACTACCATCACCATGGGTTCCACGATCATCCGGCCACACCATTCTAGAAGAATATCTAGATGAAACCAAGTATGAACTATCAAAAATACCACAGTTAAAACCAAAATCTAATCTATCTAAAGCAGAACAAATTGCACTGAATAAACTCAACAACAACAAATCATTGGTTATCAAACCAATAGATAAAGGCAAGGCATGTGCCGTGGTCTCTCGAGCTCAATATGTAGCTGAAGCTGAACGCCAACTATCGGCATTTCACTATGAGAAGATTGACCATGATATGACACATGAAACCAGCCTAATGGCGAATGAAATTGTTGAAGAGTTATTCACATTGAAATATATCGACAAACATGCACGCGAATATCTATTATCTTGTAACAAGGACATCAAAATACCATGTCTCTATCTACTAGTAAAAGCCCACAAAGCAAAGCCTGATACCACGGCTTTTGCAGGTCGTCCGATTATAAGCGGATGTAATGCTGCTACTAGAATGTTATCTGAATATATAGATTATTTTCTGCTACCGATAGTGCAAGCTCAAGACACATATTTAAAAGATTCACCTGAACTTATCAACCTACTATCAGAGCTGTCACTACCACTAGCTATAATATTAGTTACCAGTGATGTGACAAGCCTGTATACCAATATACCACAGGATGAATGCATTGAAATTGTCATTGATAGATTGGAAAAATCAAACATCAAATACCAAATACCGAAACCACCGTCACACCTTGTGCGTAGAATTCTCGAACTAATTCTGAAAAGAAACTGTTTTGAATTTGATGGTCAATTCTACACACAAACATACGGCGCGAGTCAGGGTAACATCTGCTCGCCAGAAATCTCGGATTTGGTCATGCATGTATTAGAAACTGAGTTCATTCTTACTGACAAAAACATCATATTTTATCGCCGATACCGTGACGATATTTTGATGTTCTACAACGGCCCTAGATCTGAACTTGAAGGCCTTATGTCTAAAATGAATACTGTACATCCAACACTGAAATTCACATTTGAAACCTCTGACAAACTTGTCACCTTTCTTGATCTACAAATTTACAAAGGCGAACGATTTAATTCCACGGGCAAATTAGACCACAGGGTTAATACCAAAAAAACAGACACGCATCAATGGCTGTTACCCGATAGTGCTCATTGCCCCTCTGTTTTTAAAGCCATGATCAATGGTGAATCAATACGATATCTCAGAGCGTGTACATCTGAAAACGAATTCAATGATAAGATCGACTTCTTCACTACTAAACTAGTTGAAAGAGGTTATGAAAAAGATCAAGTCACTGAAATCACCAAACAAATTAGCCATAATAACCGGGCTAAATATGTGAATCTTCAACAAACAAATGAAACACAAAAAGGGAATTCAAAAACAATTCCTCTAGTATTCATAACGACATATACGCCTCACACCCGAAATCAAGATTTGAAACATGCATTTATGAAACATTGGGACAAAATTGAAAACAGCGGAATATTAAATAAACTATTCCCTAGACCACCATTACTTGCGTTCAAACGTGCACAGAATATATCTGACCAAATCGTGAGATCAAGGCTCCCGCCATCTGAACACACACAAAAGATGAAAGATGCCGCACCTTCGATCCATGACAACTCATCAACAATGCACTATCCGCCGACGCCCAAATCCGGTCCACTTGAACCTGTTTATCCAAATGCCGATTTCAATGATTTCGATTTTGAAGTACTTCAATGCTTACTTGACTTGGCGTGGGAATGAAATTGTTTATCCCGGCACGGGAACCCAATTTAATATCTCAATAATTAATTACTAATTAACAAAGTAATTGTTTATTTTAATTTTTGATTTGATTCTGTCTAAACCTATCATCTCTACCATGTACAAATGTGAATACCATGATTACACCTATCTAGATATCAGTGATACGCTTGTAGCTATACCAAAAGCATACACAACAGCCTCACTAAGATCTAAAATCAAACATTATGAACTTGTACGGAATAAAGACATGATTTAATAACATAAAAATGGAATAATTTTGTCAATTTGCGTGATCTTTTAAGAACGACGCATTACAGAATTATGCCAAAAACTATACCATGAATCATCTTAAGATTATTGCTCCCCCCCTCCCCCATATTGCCATTAAACGGCGTAGCTGATGAGAATCTCCAATACCATAACTGAGATTCGAAACCGGTCCTACCTTTTACCCCTTCTGTTTAAATACCGCATATCATCAACATATGCCTATGATTACATTTATTTCACTGTGTACCCATGCCTTTTATTGATAATGCACTGTATCTTTTAGCCTCGATAGATCATGTTGTTTTGGGCGGACCCCCACTAAATACTTTACGAGTCAACTCTACTCTAAAGGTACTAGTGATTCTAAACTTTTTCAGATTATTTTTTTTGCGCGGAGAACATTGACCCAACAAAATACCGCGACCCCCCGGGATTTCAACCACGGACCTCCAACACAGGGGCCCAGTAAATTTGCACTACACAAGGCTTCTTGGCTAAGTATACTTCGCCAAGTATGTAGCCTGTGTCAATTTTTCTTCGAAAACCTTCCACGCCAAGTAGATTGGCTCGTTGGATTCTGTTGGATTTGGCAGGGTTAGGGTTAAGGACAAAATTTGCCCTGATCCCCACATATTTCCCAAGGTATAGTAGATAGAATACGAAACCTTAATTCTGTTTGATTCATTCATTGTAAAAGATATTTTCGAATTTGAAAATATTACAGATTATTTAAAAATCCAATTTGGTTTTACGCTGCACCGCGACAAACCGAATGACTGAAAAGTGCGTCTCTCAAACGTAAATTGATGTTATGTTGGAATAAATGATATAAACTGTCAAGCTCCCTGCAACTTTGATTTGGCAGTTTGTCAGCGGTCTGGAATACCGTGCTCTAGTTGGTAAAGAATAACATAGTTGTCATATCTATCTTGTTTGTAAGCGATCTCACCATTCTATGATATATCGTATATATGAATTGCTAATAAAACATGAAGTCCTTGATTTTCCATGAAGATATTTATTTTAAGCGTATTTGCATAACTTTGCGTGTCTTATATATCTCCAGCGAAGAAGATTAATTTCGTCTTTGATTTAAATCTGATACATTTCAATGCGACCGCGAACACCCGGCGGCCTGATTAATCATGCAGAACGTTATGTTGTTACAGGCATTTTACGCTTGTAGAGCCAACATGAGATGGAAATATAACGAAACTAAATAATCCATGATTAATAAACAACAGATATTGTTACAGATAGAATCCTATAGTCCGGAACCTCAGTCTGATTTACATTACAATATTCTAGTTGTTAAAATTAAATCTGCTCTTCATTTTATTTTATGTTAATTAAAGATTGCTTTACTCAGTAGCCAGATAAGAGTCATTGTATTATACCTAAAATTTACCCCTTTACAATATGGAATTGTTTAATATTTAAAAATATTGTCTATTGAAAAATATAACATTCTGTTTACCACTAAGTATCACAGATCGTACAATGTATATAGACTCTAATTAGGGAGGGAGAGAAGAATGGAGAATTGGCTCGGAATATAATTTCAATTGTCCTCATAATACATCAGAGATCGTCATGAGTCAAGCAACAATATACCCGTGGCACTACAAGCACCATTACTTTAATGTGCTAAAATGTCATGGGGAAAATGTCATGGGTTTCCCCATGACATTTTGAAATTTGATTGCACGAAACATGAGGTAGGCCTATAATACCTGTATAAATATGCACACGAAATCGAAATAAATGCAATACTTCCCAGACGTTCACGTTTCATGATACGGGTGGTACAACGGTTGTTCGTACCACCATTATGTATCATGCCGTGGCTTAGTAAAAGCGTCGCGCATACAGTTTCATGTTGCAAGGAGATACATAAATGGCATCTTTCGTTGATATAAATCCACGGTATTCTGCAAATGGTGTTTGCGTCTTTTTCGCGATTCAAAAATAGAAGGCATAAATGCTTGTATCATTTGGTGAAAAAGCACTTATAAAAACCCCCATTCATTTGTTTTGTAACACCGAACCGGAAATACACTGAGTAAATAACTAACTATTCTACATCTCGACTCCGATGACACACACTCAACGTAAAGTTGAAACCTGAGATTTAACTTGACATGTTAAGACTCGGAAGTTTACTTTGAGTCACAAGTGAGAACTTGGCTCGACTTGAGATTCAACCACTTGAAGGCATACTATGCGATTTTTTCCAGGGGAAGCCCTCTATCCTTGATTTTTTTTGAAAGCAGATTTTCTTGCAAATTAACATTTCTGATCAAAAATCATAAATATATTCTGAGTTCAGTACCATGTGTAGGGCCAGGCTAACTCGATACTCTATACAGACGGGCTAAGACCTTTGACTCAAACGTTATGACTCATAATTCAAGTTTTTTTGACTCGATGTGAATATTGTTATCTATCTAAAAGGTTACTTAGGTTATGAACATAATTTTACAACATTGATTCAATGCTTTCACAAAAAGCCATTGCTTAAGACATTAAAGCCTCGTATCTGTATCTTTAAATGCATTCAGTATAGAAATACACACTATTATGAATTGACTTGACTCTCTTCGAAGGTTGGTAAAAGCATCGCACATAAAGCAACACGTTTACCGAGTTGCAGCGATACAAAATTTCATGCATCATTAATGTAATACCACATCAATCTCTAAACAGTCTCGCGTTTTATGCAAATTCCAAATTTTAAAATCGGGCAATATTAGATCAACATTTAGAGCAAACTCCCAAACATTATGGGCCGTATTCTCGTACTAAACACGGTTTTAGCTTAAAACCGTGTGTAACTAAACGCGTGTCTAACTTAAACGTGAGTTTATCCTTTAAACGACGTGTCTAACAAAACACGATTTTAAACCTCGTTTTAAACCTGCAAATCTCGTTCCCAGAGTGGTCCTGCGATGATTGTATACAGGTATTTAATTCATTGTGGCCCTAATGGGTTACAATAGGTATCGACCGAATGCCTTAAATACACGGTACTTTTAAAGACTGCACGATCCGCGCGCCAGCTTGTACCGGGCACGGTTGAGTGATCATTCAAGGCATACAGTTGGTGCGCGAGTTTAGTTAAACACGCATTAAACTACCCCCGTATCCATGTTTAAAGTTAGACACATTTCGGCGAGTTAGACGCGTGTTTAAGTAAAACAAATGTACAAGAATTGCGTTTAGTTAAACGCAGTGTCTAAAGTCATAGTTAGACGCGTGTTTAGCTTAAAACCGTGTTTAACTACGTACGAGAATACGGCCCTATGTAACTAGCCACAACTCAACCGAACAACCTTCAATTGATTTGTATGAAGCAGTGCTATGTACAGAGAGGCCAATTATTTGTAGGGGTGTTTTTCAATGCTGAGCTGCAGTGCTTTGTGTGGGCTGTCAATGGGACCCAAGTGTGTGACTTTCAGGCAAGGCATAAAAGTATATACTTGGATTTAAAAAGAAAAATTAGACACTTCCAGGTAGAATAATCACCAAACTTCAGATTCAGAAAGGAAAAAGATCCATATAATTAATGGTGAAGTGTGTACATTTTTAAACTATTAGTTTTTTCAAACCAGTCCATTAAGTTTTGCCTGAAAATGAGTTAATTCACCGGAGTTTGCACACACTCTGTGCATGCTGCGTGGCAGACTCTAGTGTAGGGAATGTGCTATGGAATCGATTCAACATGGTAAATCTCACAACTCGACTTGGGCTTTATAACTTGGGACTTGACTTTTGACTCGATGTAAGTTAAATGACTCGAATGCCAATACTGTTCGTGCAACTAAAATTAACTTTGGTTAAGAAACGATCTTACAACATTGGTGTTAATGTTGTAGCCCCTCTGTCAGTTTGATGACATTGGAATCGAAACCACAATAATCTTAAACTAATAATATGTTTTGCATACTTTGACAGAAAATTAATTGAAAACAATGAAATAAGTATTTACTCGTCTTCCAATTGTTCGTACGATTTATGTTTTTAACATTATGCATAACCTGTTTTATTATTGCTGTTAAATAATATAATGTAATACCCCTAGTGAAAATAGACATGTCACCTTTTTTCCTGCTACTATTAACTGTTTGTTTATTGTTGTACTCATCCCCACTTACTCGTCTTTCATTAACGATGATACTCTTACGGGACTAGTAAAATAGGGTCAAGTGTCGAACCATATTTATACCGTGTATACAAATACACGCTGAAGGATTTGTCAACACCATTTATTCGACTGCTGTATACATTTGACTCTTTCTCGGAACATCACAAAGAGTTTGTAAACTTCATGCCTCGATGGATTGTATTTTATAATAAAGATGTGCAATAACGTACTTCTACCATTTTAAAAGAAGGATATTTTGTTGTTCAGAGAGGTCAAGTGTCATGAGGTAAACTCTACGGGCATATAGCAAATGTCTTACAAAGATTAATCCCTTGAATAACGAAGCGTTATTTATATTTCGATATCGGAAATAGTATCATTTTATTAACAACTTTTAACAACCTTGTTTTTTCTTCTTTCGGTATTATTTGATTTTTTAATAGCTTTTTACCACGCAATCTTTTAAACGTTTGAAACCTTGTGTCAACTCACCGTCCTGGTCATAATTATGGAGCTTTCGATTTGCACGACGGACGCTTTTACGACGGTAAAAAAACACAACGTTGCCGTCATCACCACGATGGTTGTTAGTCCCTTTACGTGTTGTATCATTTAGAGGACCAACGGATGACAAAGTTGACGTATGCGCACATGACTCAAAGTGTCATTCAACTGTCCTAGATTCATCCGTCGTGCAAATCGAACGCTCCCTATTATCACAAAGGAGAACCGCTATGTATAATTTAATGTAAGGCTTAGACTTAGTTAGTGACCCATGGATTCAAAAATAATAAGTTTGGCAATATATAATAATTATTTGCCTAAGTTGTTATAGAAGTACCTCAGTCACTAATTACTTCCAATATTTGCCATTACCATTTTCCATTTCTGTATTGTCACATGTAATATATGACGACAAACACTCGTTTTATAATTGTGACGCTACAAATTACAATCCGTCATATTTCTTACGCTACAATCACCGTGCTCAAGATATTCCATATTATACCTTGGTACCGTGTCTAAGGGCAGAGCTATAGTGGTACCTTAATTTCTACTTACAATTGTTTACTTGCTAGACTTTTCAATTGTGCAGCTTAAGGCAGTTATCAAAGGTCAAAGTTTATATAGGCGTCAAACTGAATGTTATATTGCATATCAGACTGTTCTTGAGATCATAAGGAGCAAAAAAAGTAAATTGTTGTATTTTTACTCGATCTTTAGTTTCCAAGACTTAGGGCAAAATAGGTTGAAGGTCAACAATTTCCTCAAATTTGTACACGGGGTCAAATTCTCAAAATACCCTATTTTAATGAAAGTGGTATCAAACTGTTTTGACGGGTAAAGTGTGCTGACCTTTGACCTAATGACCTTTCTATGGTTTGTCGTATCAATCCGAACAAGTTGAGACAATTTTCATTAAAATCAGAGCATTATGAGAATATTGACATGACATTTGGCATATTTAGCCCAATATCTCGGAAACTAAGCATCGGGTGGATATACAACCATCGACTTCTATATGTTCCTATATGATCATAGGCGTGCGCAGGATTATTTTACCCGGGGGGCTTAAAAATAATTTTCAATTGTTCGCACCGCTATTCGCGGTAACGCGGACAGGGGGAGTCTGAGGGGGATGTGATTTTTACCGCCAAAATCATGAAAATCACAATTTTTGGAAAACAAATCACATTTTTTGGCACTTCTTGGTCTATAACTCAAAAAATAAATGAGATATTAAAAATTGAAAAAAAGCTCCTGGGGAATGTTATCAGGATTATCATAAAACTAGTATGACAAAATGTAACAAAATATATTTTGAGTTATCTTTTCCAAACCTAAAATGGGTCAAAAAACGTGTTTTTTTATATTTTTTTCCAAAATTGTCAATTTCATTATCATGGTTGGATTAATTGAACCCTTTCGTGCAAAAAACTGTACACGTTTATAAAGATTAAATGAATATTGAAGAAGTTACGGCAGTTTTACGGAGGCTGTACCTGAGAGTCCACAGCCCCCTTTAAGCTTGAATATTGAAACATTGAAACTAATACGTGCAAAGCGCGCAAAAATTGGCATTTTTAACACTAAAAAGGTTTAATTTAACGGGTTTTTTTTAACGTCCCTCACATTAAAACACACACCGTGACAATGATCAAGGGGGAAGGGGGTGGCACTCCCCGCTTGCATTGTCTAAGCTCGTTACCATTCCTCCTTCTCTTCTTCCTTTTTATTTTTTACTCTTTTGCCAATGGGGGTTACGCCACTGGTGATTCAGAGGGCCAAGCTGTTGGGTTTTAACTTGCCTGGATGACCTAAAACTCTCCTTGCTATCAATAATTACTTTCGTTATAAAACACTAACATGGTTCAGAGACGTAGATATAAAGTGAGAGACACCGATAAAAGCCCCCGACCTCTCCTCCCCCTCCCCCACTCCTCCACCTCCCCCTCCCTTCCTCCTCTCCCTTCCCCTCCCCTCCTCCTCTCCTCCCTCCACTCCTTCTCTCCTCTCCTCTCCTCCCCTCTATCCCCTCTTTTTTATCCTCTGGTGACCCGGGGGCTTGAGCCCCCAAAGCCCCCCGTGCCTGATGATCTCAGGAACAATCTGATATGCATAACATTCGAGCATTCTTGAAAAAGTAGTTGATACCATTATGGCTTTGTACCTACACACGGTACCGGTACCGAATCGGAATTTTGCTCATATCTTGAGAAGGTGGTTTCATATTGGATCACTTGAACACATAGCCCCCCCCCCCCCCCCCCCCCTGGCCACCAGAGACTTTGAATTGCATTAAGTGAGGCCTTCGGTTTTACATTTAAAGGTATGCGTCTTTTTGTAACTATTCTACGGATCTAATACTGCTAACTGGCTAAAGAATGGAATTATGTAAACCCTAAACTTAATACCAAAAGACCACTAGTGAATGAACCGACATACATTCGTAATGCAGACAGCAGATAACATTAAACATGCGAGGGAAGGAAACCAAATTGAAATGTCAGAGAGGCGACAGACGTATAAAATGCATGTTGCATGATTAAGTATGATTTATGAGCTACGGTGCATTCATGCTTGATAATCACTTTAGTCCGTATACTAGTGCACCGGTCTTGAACGAATGCAATGATAATATTTATAAAATATTATTACTACTACATTCATAGAAAAAATTTGTTCGAACACTAACCCTTGTTTGCACCTTTTAATTACCATAATAGTAGGCGTTATTAGAGTCATTTAAACATACCAATTTGCATCTGATAGCCTAAACGTTCCCTTTCAACATACCCTTCCCTTCCTCCCAACAATCAATGTTGTAGGCCATGGGCTGATGGTGGCTAGTTTTGGGCGACTCAACATTGATCAGGTGGGAAAGGGGGATGACTTTAGATTAGGCCTACACAGTGTTCGAACAAAAACAATTCTAACATTGTAGCTTTATTCATGTGTAATGTGCCTCACCGTATTCTAAAAAATATACCAATTTCAATATAAATATACATTTATCGTCATTCATGTAATTGATCTCTCAATTTTTATCAACAAATATTCGTCTGGTATGTGATACTTCGTCGATGTGAAGATTTTTGTAGTTAGCGTATTGTACAGTCAATACATTCGTTATTACAACAGCTATATCCGTAGTCAACTAAGGATGCACACAACTATAAGCAATGGCAAAATCCTAATGGAAAATACATGCAATAATTATATGATTTCATCAAATTTCTTTCAATTTCCCTGGATTATTAAAATATAGATTTACGAATTGCTTGCTTGGGGAGTTAATATTACGTTCTTTATAAACTAATTGACGAGTGTGCCACGTTATTGCTTATGGCTTTCTAAATAATATTCCTTGCCCTTCATAACATACATTCATGACATTTATAATGAGCGGTGTCTATTAAACCTTGTGGGCCTAGTATTAGTGCAGCGGTACAGTATTTCACAAAGGTTATTGGATCGTGTGATAAGCATTTCGTGAAAGGTAGCGTCATTAATATGAAACTTGACTACCGCGAAATTAAACTGAATCCTTCTTAAAGGGACTATATATTGTACCTACTGCTCAACGTCCCGATCTTGTGCTTATTAATGAAAATGACAAATCTGTTCATATATTCGAGCTTACTGTTCCATTTGAAACCAATATCGCAAAGGCTCACAAACGTGAAATTGAGCGGTATCAAACACTCCAAGCTGATATATCAAATAACGGTTTTAAATGCAACCTCAACTGCGTCGAGATCGGTTCGAGGGGTCTTGTCACTGATGAGAATCTGAAGAGATTGCGTACTGCGTTTAGGTTTGTCGGGTCAAAACTGTCCAATCCTGTCATTAAAGAGATTAGTAAAATCTCATTGCTGTGCAGTTACACGATCTGGAATGCTCGAAACGAGCCCCAATGGGACACAGCTCCATGTCTAAAAGTATGACCCAAGAACCTTCACGCAGTGCGCAATGGCTCTGCCATACACCTGTTTCATATCTTAAATTATTTATAATGATGATGTTTGTATTGTCTTGTCCTGTCCTGTCTTTCCCTGCCTGTATGTTGGTCGGTCATTGCTGGTCTTTGACGGGCCAACATCGTGTCCTGGGTTTTATGTACGTTCTTTTTATCAATTTTACTGTATTTTTTAATGATTGAATAAAGAATGATGAAACACACAAATCCTTATCGTCTTCAATATTTAAACCCAGAATGCTTATGCAAAGACTGATAAATTCAGTTCCAGAAATGTGTGCGCTGATCAGCATAAAATATGTTAGATGATCTAATTCACGCACCATCACCCCACAGTGCGCCGGTGGTCTCAAGCGGCGGTGCTGTTCATCGCGTGACGCGACAATCCGCGCGATTTACCTCGCGTAATGATCTTATAACTAGTGTTATGTGAATTAGACCAATCATGTGGTTTTGTGGTGTTGTTCGGACACATGTGCATGATCAATATAGAGGAATTATATGATGATTCTTCATCGTTTGGCATGTTTTTCCAAGTCTATATATTTTCAAAGACGTGGGGACCCAATCGATCTTAAGGGGTCACACTACTAAATAGAGCTCCATAGGGATATGTACAAAAACATTGATATAAAACTCTGTTTTAGACCACTAAATTGCAAAATTGGACCTTGTAGAGTGATTTTTCCTGAAAGATGATCACATTTTCTCACCAAAAAGTGAAAAAAATAGGTAGGTGAACCTGCTCGATTTTTCAAAATACGCCCATGGAGTTTCCAGTAAAAAACACAAATTTGAAAGATCTCTCAAAATTGATCTAGATGATATTGACAGTTTATAGTCAGGGTGCATGTAGGTGATGTCCCATTAATCATAATTAATCAAAAATCATAGGCATTTACGCAATTGTATTACTATCAAGATTTTTAATTGAGGATTTTGCCATGCATATTTTCTGATTCTAGTTTTAAAGACCGTCCTTAAGGGTAGGGGATACCCCATTTAGTGTAGTGCACCCAAAAAGGGACTGTGAGATCCAGTCAATAATGTATTTGTTAGTCTTCTAATCAAGGTCACAATATCGTGTTGGATCCAATTAGATTTAAGTAAACACAATTGTGCTTAAGTTCAGTATAGATTCGGTTAAAGAATAAAGACAGCAGGCCTCGAATTGTGGTCGACCGCTTGAAATTGTTTTACACAGAGCACTATTTAATGACCGAACCTTGTGATGTCTTCACGATTTCCTTGCCCTTCATCAGCCCTAAAGTAGGTCACATGTCTCATGTGTCTGGAGGGTTTCAAACCGGGGTTTCAAATCTCTCCGCTGACGAAGATGTCGTGATCATTCCGTTGCTCATGAATTGTGATTCCACCAAAAAGGTATCTATCAATTACTGCTGATCAAATAGTGGAATTCAATAAAGGTTTACATGCTGGCTCGGTGGAGACACCAAAGGGAAGATGTGTATATCGATTGATAATAGATCCGATGCGAACTGGGAATGAGTTTTCCTCAACACATCTTTGTTTTTGCAACCCATTATTATTTTTCAATTACCTTACTGGCTAAGGCCAGATATAAACCCGAGAATACTTGTTTACATTATGAACCATTTATCGAGCTCTTGATTACGCAGTAGGCTACCGTGAATTTGCTTGGAGAAGCGACACACGGAAATTCCTGATATAGTCAAACACGATAACAGGATTTTAAACTATATTTTGTATCGCTGAATGCTTTGATTGAACAAATATGCATGTTTTATAGTGAAATTCTTTCAAAATGATTCTCGATGGAATGAACATTTTATAGCCAAAGGCATTTTTGAATACCCCGTGCTGTGTTATAACAAACTTGTTAGATGGCAATAATCTCATCCATGTAAGTAAATCATACGAATCCTGTAGTATTCTGTTTAATAGTTTAATAGAGTGGTGGTGCCACAAGTACCTGGGATATAGAGGTTCTTCAGGGAATCGCACCCGGCCTATTATACACTAGCAACCACAAATCTTAGGACACCTCGCATGCTACACATTGAGAGAAAACATTGGGAACCTATTGAACTATCTGTGTTTGCTTTTACGTATTCTAGGTTAACACATTGATGAACAGTTCGTATAAGTTTATTTAAACAAATTTTAGATATTGTTTTAACAATATTGTTATAAATGTTTTCCCCATAAACTAATATCTTAAAAGATATTAGTTTATGGGAATACATTTATAACAATATCCAATTAAATAAAATGTTCTCTTTGATAGTTTTAGTAAATTTAAGAGTAACATTAGCTTGAAAATAAAACTAAGTAATGATTGGATGAATATAATTTAGTAGTATGCCCAGCTCATAATTATGCCATGAGAAAGTATAGGGAATTTGGATGGTTATCATTTATAAAGTCATTTATGAAAGTCATGGTGTTAAATCAAACTTTTAAAGTTCCCTCCAAAATATTATTTTTTAGAAAAATTAAAAAAAGAGATCGATACTCAAAATCTCAGAAAGATTAAACACCAGGGACAATTTTGTGATTAGTTTTCAGCGAAGGCACATATTGTCTTTATAATAATTTCATGGAACGGAATGAGCAGATGTTGCAGGAAACATGAATGTATTAATGAGAAGAGATTCGGCAGCACAGTTGCCTTAAAACCAAGTGCCTTAAAACTGTTGGTTGCTTATTGTATATTCAATTGAATTGGTGCATGACTTCCAATTTATTGCACGAACCGTGTCATTATAAAAGGGTAAAAAAAGTAAGTCCCCCCTAAAATTTGATTACGTTTGTTCACATAACTCTACACACAATTGAACGTTTTCATAGATTGAAACACTTATGATAGGCAAAAACACTTGGCTACTCATAGAAAGTTTCTACATTTCAATATCATTATTACTTTTTCCAAAATAGTCACATTTCACCAAAATGATGTTTTAAGAAAAAGTGGCACTTTTCAAGATTTTATACGAGTTTGTGTGCATAAATCCACCCACAATTAAGCGTTTTGAGAGATTGAAACATTTATGAAACGGAAAAACCCTTGGCTACCCACACAAAGTTTTCCCTTTTCAATATCATGTTTACTTTTCCCAAAACAGTCACAGTTTCCCCGAAATGATGTTTTCCGAAAAGTGGCACTTTTCAACGATACAGGGAAGTTATTGACGGGAATGGTGGACCCTATTGGCTAGTCATGCATGAAATAGAATAATTTCATTCATGATTTTAATTAAGGACCAGCTAACGAATTTTAATTGAAAATAAAGACAATTTTTTTTTACAGTACTGGAGGCATTTTTGTAACTTTCTTGCATACAATTTTGAAAAGTACCGCTTTTGTCTAAAAACATAATTTTGGAAAAATATCGGAAGAAGTGAATATGCTATTGAAAAAAACCCTACTTTTGATGGGTAGCCAAGCGTTTCTCCTTTTCATAAACGTTTACATTTTCAAAACGTACATTTGTGTGTGAAGTTATGCAAACAAACGTGATCGAATTGTAGGGGGACTTATTTTTTGTTACCCCTTTATCGTGAAAGGTGTGTCTTCTTTCTGAAAGTCTTAAATACAGCCGACAAGATGGCAGCTAATCCGTTACATGGATATTGAATTATACGACCAAAATGAAGTTGCAGCAAACTAACTTCAATATTCATCACATTTGGGTTTTCATGCGGGAATCGTTCAAGCTTATAATTGACAATTTGCTGCAGCTACATTTGGTCGGTATGATAAGAATGTAAGTGCTTATGAATAAAATTATATTAAAGCCATTGCAAATGAAAAAAAGCGAAATGGTGGGTGAATGGGAAATGACATATTTATTGTAATTTGAAAATTGGTTTAACCTATTAGCCACGCCCTCCCATCCGCTTCTCTTCAATTTGTTAAAATTGAAATTTATCCGCAGTATACTTTGTACAGTAATATCTATAAAACCTGCTCTTTATTTTGCAAAGAGATGGCTAATAACCAAATTAATTCTTTAATAGAGCATCGTCTCTGGATGGCAGAGATTTGGTTAGTCTGCATACTTAAAATGTATTGTAACGCGCACGGTGGAGTCATGAAGTTACTACCATTGTAATAGGGGGTCAGCCCCCTGCCAAAAAAATGACCGCCCCTTATTTATCTCCGCGCGCAAAATATCCCGCGAGACTATGGCCACACGCACACGGTTTGGGCTGCACACACGCGTGACGCATATATGATCCATAGTACTCTTAGTGTCGCCCCAGCATGAGTCCGCTTCGCTAATTTGGAACTGGTGAAACTATACTTATAGTCAGCGTCATCATGCTATGTACATAATGGATGCACGTTACATGAGGTTGACCTCGTATAAAAGAACGCGAGGTCAACCTCACCAAAAAACCCGGTGCATTAATTAAAAGCATGTATCGAACATGTAGACAGTGATTGTTAGAGTGTTATCAAAGTTAAAAGTAAAGAATCTCAGTGCGAATCATATGTAAAAAGCCAACAGGCTCGACATGGCATTAAAATTTCCCATTACATTTAACACCAGTAATACACGGATTATCTTCGTGAATTATAGAAATAATAGACCCTCGGCAATGCACGCGTCTTAACTCTAATCAACTATCCTATCCTATTTTTCATGCTACCTGTTAGAAAAAGAAACCGCACATGAAGCAACACGTTTACCGAGTTGCAAGATATATAATTTTCTCATGTCGTTAATATAATTCCACATCAACCTTTAAACAGCGTTCGGACTACAAATAAGAAATAAGCATTCCATAATTAGAAGAACCACTTCACGACACCGCTTTGGAAATACACTGAATAGTAAATACCATTAACGATTGTACTGAAATGACATGACTGTGAAGCAATGTTATGTGATATGTTTCAATTGTTTTATTTTTGCTGCTTTGTGATATTCTTTCATGTCTTATCTCAGTTAAAAGAGATCCAGGTCACCTTCCTTGCCTTCTATTAACAGTCTGTTCTCGCCGCTACTAACTCGTCTTCCAGTTACGATGACACTGTATGGGACTAGTAAAATAAAATATATTGTCATATGTGTAATAAATGATATTTGTAACCATGAATACAAATACAGGGTCACGGATTTGTCAACCCTATTTTTTGGATTTTTGCTTTGGTAAATGAATGATCAAAGAGATTATAAACTTAATGTCTCGATGGTATTTGTTATGTAATAATGAAGTGCAAAAATAACGTACTTCTGTTGTATATTGGATTTTTAACTTAATCTTTAAATTACAACCTCGTGTCAAAATCATATCCCTGACAGTCGTTTGGCCGTGTGTTTTGAACTCGCCACCTTTACCGTTGCATGTCCAGATTTTTACATTTTACACCATCTGAGATTCGAATTAGCATATCGCAATAACTATTTGTTCTACCCCATATAAAGTATATATTTTCTGAACGGTGATCTCACAAGGAATCCAAATATGCTATTGGAATTTAGATAAGACCTAAATGTTGTGATTAAGAATGTTAAAAAAATATCGATTTTTTTTCATATTTTGATTTAAGCTCAATAATAATTTGATACCTATCCCAATCATAATTTTACTGTGCATATTTAAGTTCCTCATGCAATTACCCATCAGAACATAATAGTTGTTAATGGTAAACGTGTTGAAATATACTATATCGAGAAGTAAATGTTTAAATTTCATAATTATAGAGTTTACAAGTATATTATTTTTGGTATGCACCCTATCCTGATTTAAACGGCATTTTTGAATTCCCCTATTTGAGAGCTTTCCAAAAATGTATAATTTTGCTATCATCGGTTAAATATTTCTTTTGTTATAGTCATGTATGTAAAACCGATGAATTAGGGCAAGTTCACTGTGTAGCGATTAGGGAAAAAGCCAAGGACAACGCAATCGATTCATGATTACAATTGTTGCACAATAGTTGTCACATTTGTTGAAACAGAATCTTATAGAATATAAAATAATCTATAAAATGAGAGCAAAATCATGTTTGTACCATACAGGAATGAGGAGTTATAGTAAATTGAACGTAGAATTGGGAACATTTTCTATATTCCCCATAGAGATTGCACACAGCGCCGCCGCCACCGCCACCACCCCTGACTTTCACAACATAATCAATCATATCTCAGCCAAATATTTATAGAAATACCTGATTTATTAACACAATGTAGCTAGATAAATACACATGACACCTCAACTATAGCTCTACCACATTTAGTTGTTAAGTTAATAGAGAGAGATGGATGATTCGTCACCAAAAATGCACCGCCACCACCCTTTTTGGGTGGTGAGTTCAAAACACATGGCCGTTTGTGATATTCACCTAGCACATAAAGTCCCTGCTCAGGTGCTTTGAGGTTGACTAATTCAAAATATATAATCGGTACCAACAATCTGAGATAAAAATTAAATTAGCAAATTTCTTCTCCGCAGTTTGATACCTCATTCAACAAAATCGAATGGATACTTTTAAAGTTATGGCGATTTCAATGACCGCGCATGCAACAGAAATGTTGCACTAGGTATAGGAATCATTGATTTGTGTGTGATTACTGTCATAACTGTGTGCTATGTGAACGAGACAGATGAATGGGTCTTTAGTGATAACCGCAATGTGCGGGACAAAGGGTGTATCTGGCTGTGAAGAATACAAGTCTTAGCTGATAAGCTGTGAGTTTTTTCAGTGCGTAAACCCATAGACGGGTAAAACATTGATTTTTACCGTCTATGGTAAATCACACACAAATCAATGATTTCCTATACCTAGTGCAACATTTCTGTTGCATGCGCGGTCATTGAAATCGACATAACTTTAAGAGTATCCATTCGATTTTGTTGAATGAGGTATCAAACTGCGGAGAAGAAATTTGCTAATTTAATGTATATCTCAGATTTTTGGTACCGATTATATATTTTGAATTAGTCAACCTCAAAGCACCTGAGCAGGGACTTTATGTGCTAGGTTGTAGGTTGGTTTTTCGCACAGTAGGGAGTCTAATTTCACACAGACTACACCCTGACTGAAAATATTTGTTGATGGTAATTTCCATTCTTTTTGTTGCTTTTCTTGACAAAAGTGGCAAAAATGGAAAGAATGTGTTAATGTTTATATGGTTTCCCGAGCGAAAGAATGAAATCCATAGGATATTAACAAAGTTAGCTTAGAAAATGTTTCATTTTATCATGATTTTACAATGATTTTACCCACTTGTCTGAGTTGTCTATATAGCTTCAATTAAAACGGTTTGTTTATCTTTTAGAAATTAGCAGGAGGTTCGACCTCTACGCACTATTATTCCAAGACATTGTACATGTACTCATGTACATGTACTCATGTACATGTATTCATGTACATGTACTCATGTACATGTACTCATGTACATGTACTCATGTACATGTACTCATGTACATGGAAGATAGCGGGTTGTTGACCTCAACAAAAGTATATGTAGCTGGCCGGTTTTCTTCTCGCAAGTGTATAGCGGTTTAGATGAATACAGTTTCCCTTCAAAGGGAAAGCCAAACACTAAGATATTTCCGTCAGAATGGTGCATAATAAGTAATAATAAGTAATCGTTTCGGCTCCTTTTACTCACAAATTGCGCCGTGTGCAATGCGTAATAGATTTTTTTCTTCAGACTTCTCCATTTCAAACTGACAGTTTCATGCCTGTCAATTTTGAGACCTATTAGGCCTATAGGTCTCAAAATTGACAAAATATGCCTATCCTTTTGACCTGTGAGGAGCTTTTACGATAAAAGTATTTGAACAATATATTTTCAACTTTCATTTTGCCGTTTTCCAACAAACAATAACAATCACCTGAAATTCCTCTTGAAATTTACTTTCATGGAGTATATGTTGAAAGAATTTTTGAAATTAATTTTGAAAATGGAAATGTGTAGTGAAAACCGATTAGCTCTGCTCTCAAAACTGTCGGGTACCTTTGTGTGTAAAACTTCACGAAACAAGGGTGATGTCTTGTACTTTTGCCAATATTTTTTATCAAATTTTTTATCACGCAACAAAGTTTGAGATTGAGATTGACATATTGTAATTATAGTTTTCTTAACCACACTAACTGCTTTAAATGGAAGGTGATTTATTTGAAAGAGTAAATTTAAAAATGGTTTCGTGATTACACGAAGAAGGGGTTATATTTTAGTGCCTAATTTACGTGTATGTGTGATCTTTAGGATTAAAGGGTATATCTTCGCTGTAAGAAAACTCGGAAGGGGTCGGTATTTTTTTAAATATTTTCTCCAATATGAAATATATCCCCATATGAAGGGTTTTTTTCAGATCGCATGCCCTTCATAACATACATGTTTAATGAGCGGTGACTATTGTGGGAGTATCATTCGAGCAGGTGGTACAGTAATTTGCAAGGTTATTGGATCGTGTGATAGGTATATCGAGTATCAGATATCGTCATTAATATGAAACTTGACCGCGAAATTAGACCGGATCCTTCTTAAAGGGACTAGACTAAATCCTTTTCGTCTTCAATATTTAAACTCACGATGCTTACTGTGAATACATATAAATACAGTTCCAAAACTGTGCGCTGATCAGCATATTGATATTCAGAGATGGAAATGCTCATACGTTTTTCGACCTCAGGTTACCTATAAACCTCAGGTTACCTAACCTCAGGTTGTATTCACTTTTGGACTTAAACATTTTGGTAGCTTCTCTCAATTCGTCATGTGCAACAGCAATACTCATCATACCTAAACCGATATTCAATACAACCACCTCAGGTTAAAAATAAATCCAATTACCTCAGGTTGTCAAGATATTCAATGTGAAAACCTCAGGCTGATTTTGATTGAAACGTGGTAAATTATATCCCCAAATAAATCAGTAGTTCGTCGTCGTCGTTCTATGAACCATGGCTGATTCCTTGTGACCCTATTGATGATGGAGCGCCATCGTTGTCTATATTGTGACATGCAATGTGCAGAGATGAGAGATAAACCTGTTGATTCCTTAATGCCATCAGTCCAGCGGAGTTTTGGTCTGCCACGTTTACGAGTTCCTTCGACAGCTCCTCGAGTTATCACCTTTTCTAGGTTGTCACCTTCTCGTCTAGCAATGTGATCTTATTACACAGAGAAGTTTGGTCCTTAATCTGGCTTCTGACAAATTCATTGGTCTTATGCTCTTTCCATGATATTCCTAATATCTTGCGCCAATACCACATTTCGAAAGCTGATATTTAGTAGTTACCCAAGGTAATAATACAAAAATCAAACACGTCTAAATTCAAAAAAGGGTATTCAATAAAATCATAGTAAAGGTAAATGATATTGAAATAGAATACTGCATTAAATAGACCTGAGGTTGAGAACATTTTCAATAAAACAACCTTAGGTTGAAAATAAATCCAATCAGACAACCTCAGGTTGTCAAGATATTCAATGTGAAAACATCAGGTTGATTTTGATTAAAAACGTGGTAAATTAAATCGAAAATGAATTCGACCTGAGATTAGGTTACCTGAGGTTAGGTAACCTGAGGTCGAAAGGTGTATGAGCATTTCCATCCCTGTATATTGATAAAGAAGATCTAATTCACGCCGCACCATAACCCCACACTGCGCCGGTGGTCTCAAGCGGCGTTGTTCATCGTGTGACATGGCAATACGCGTGTATTACCTGCTACCCATGGCTCCGCGTGACGATCTTATTACGCGCTGTTGCATTAGACCAATCATGTTGTTTTGTGTTGTCGTTCGGAATCACGCTCATTCGTGGAATTCTATAATGAGTTGCACAATTTTAAAAGTATTCGATTTAGTTCGACATTTTCAAAGATGTAGTCGGCCATATAGAGCTTCGTGAGAACCAGTCAATATACGGAATGTGAGATCAAGTCATCTTATTTTGTTGGATCAAATTAAATTGAAGTAAACAAAATAGTTCAGCATAGTGTTGGTTAAAGAATAACGACAACAGGCCTGACATTTTTGTGGTCAATCAATTAAAATTGTTTACACGAAGGACTATTTAATCACCGAACCTTGTGATGTCTTCACGATTTCTTTGCCCTCCATCAGCTATCACGTACCGCCCAATTGGTCATATGACTGTAGGGTTTCAAACCGAGGTTTCAAATCTCTCCTCTGACGAAGATGTCGTGATGATTCCGGCTGATCAAATAATGGAAAGGTTTACATGCTGTATCGGTGGAGACACCAAATGAAAGTTGTGTATATCGATTGATAGCTAGTAGATCCGCTAAGGCAAGCTAAAGCAAGATATAATACCGCGAATACTTGTTTACATTATAACCATTTATCGAGCTCTAGATTACCCAGTAGCCTACCGTGAATTTGCTTGGAGAAGCGACACAGGGAAAATTCCCGATATAGTGAAACACGATGCTAACAGGATTTTAAACTATATTTTGTATCGCTTAATGATTTGATTGACAAAATATGCATGTTTTATAGTGAAATTCTTTCAAAATGATTCTCGATGAAACTGACATTGTATAGCCATAGGCATTTGTGAATACCCTGTTTTGTATTGTAATAGACTTGTTGGATGGCAATAATCTCATTTATGAATTAAATTATACGAATCCTGCGATATTCTGTTTAATAGAGTGGTGGTGCCACAAGTACCTGGGATATATATAGAGTTTGTCCATGTAGCTATGCGCAACGGACTATGAAGGGGAATCGCACCCGGCCTATCATATATTCAATTGAATTGGCATGACGTCCAGTTTATTGCACGAATCGTGTCATCCACTTAGCCTACATATCATGAAACAGGTGCGTCTTCTTTCTGAAAGTCTTTTAAACACAGTTATTATTCCCGACAAGATGGAAGCTAATCCGTTACATGGATAACCTCTATTTGAATTATACGACCAAAACGAGGCAGTAGCACACAAACTTCAATTTTCATCACATTTGGGTTTTCATGCGGGAATCGGTCAAGCTAATATTTGAACATTTGCTGCTGCTAATTTTGGTCGATATGATAAGAATTTAGGTGCTTATGATTTGTTTTTAATATTAAAGCCATTGAATATGAAAACAGAATACAAATGGAAATTACATATTGATTGTAATTTGGAAATTGTTTAATCATATTAGCTACGCCCTCCTATCCTCTTCTCTTCAATTTTGAAAATTGAACTTATAGCAGTCTCTTTTGTACAGTAACTTATTTAAAAAACAAACACCGCTCTTAATTTTGGAAAGAGATGGCTAATTCAAGAGAATGATTCCATCTTTCAGGTTTGCAAAAACGTATAGCAAAGTTTTCATGAATCTATGAACAATTCTGTGAAGAAACACTTCTGGCTTTTTTAGTTAAATGTTTTACTACCCAGGGTAGAAAAGGACCGAAGAGTCACACAAATGAAATAGAGAGACTGCGATTTAGCCATTGTTTAATCAATAAAATGAATAAAACTGTGTATTTTTTACATTAAAACACTCCCTGAATTGAACATCATATTCTAGTAGAGAATGTCTAGATAACAATTCAATATTATTATTCATAGTAGCAGGCACATGTTATTAACACATATGAGAAGTTTGAAAACTTTCCTATGTATCATTTTAAAATGGCATAAATTTCAAAAGTTCTAGTTTTCCACTATTTTGTGTAGAAACCTATGGGCGCTTCATCCACCGGCGCCTCATCCACCGATCCCACCCTTGACTCACTCGACGTTTAGATTGATAACTTCACTGTTGCTAAACATGTGGCTTTAACCTTTTTTTTATTCGGTAGCTGGATAAATTGTCTTTAATATGATACCAAAAATGTTATGTTTTTTTTGACAACTTCTATTTAAAATAGAGACACGTATCACGATTTTAAGGATTTTTTGAAACGATCCCACCTTATTTGATATACCTATTTTAGTGACCTGTGACCATAACAACTAACCACCCCTACTCGTACAGATCTATAATGTTGATTCAAGAGTTTGACCATGTATGGAATTGAGATACCTGCGTAACGCATGGTACGTGCCTTACATGTAGGTACAGTTAATTTGTGAGCACTACGGAGAGTCATATGCACTTGTTCACTTCTTGATCTTGGTAACCAACCACGGAACTTACTTGATTTTAAAAGAGATTAGCAAAATCTAAACAAATGTTGTCTATACGGATCTTGAGTTCAGGAATATCACATGTTATTAAAGCATCTTGATAACCTGTGTAGTTAAAACCCAAGATGCTTATCTACACGCCCCTTCTGAATACGCTCCAAATCATAGTGGAGATTTTCTGTAAGACCAGGGTGCCATACTGGTAGAGCATACTCATGAAGGGGGCGAATAAAACCAACATTATATTGTCAATATTATATTGAAGGCACTAATCTTTCCGGTCGCAACATATGGAGCTGAAACATGGTCAGTCGGAATAGCAGATTCAAAGAAAATATCAGCTTTCGAAATGTGGTGTTGGCGCAAGATGCTAGGAATATCATGGAAAATGCATAAGACAAATGAATTTGTCAGAAGCCAGATTGGGAACCAAACTTCTCTGTATACAAAGATCATGCGCAACAAGCTAGACGAGAGGGTGACAATCTAGAAAAGGTGATAATACAAGGAGCTATCGAAGGAAGACGTAAACGTGGCAGACCAAAGCTTCGTTGGACTGATGGCATTAAAGAAGCAACTGGTCTATCTCTTATCTCTGCGCATCGCATGTCACAAAATAGACAACGGTGGCGCTCCATCATCAATAGGGTCACAAATAATCAGCCATGATCCATAGAATGACGACGATATATTGTCACCAGGTCTTTAACACTGAGCCCATGCCGCTTTAGGATGTTAAGCATAAATAGCCGTCCACTTTTCGTAATTTCACCAATACAGTGGGTGTCCCATTTCAGATCTTTAGCAATTTGACTCCCAGAATCTTCACCATGTCAGTGCAATGAAGGTTTTGATCATATGGTGCCATCACGTGTTTTCAGTTGGAAATTGAAATGCACCCGGCATATACACGGCTATTCAACGCCTAATTATAATCTGTTTGCTATGATTATTTTCAATGGACCAATATCAGGCATTCGATAGCCTGTCACCTTTTTTTAACTTACTACTTACTTACTTATGTCGTTCTCGAACGGTCTTCGTGATGGCTCGCCAAACTACTCTGTCCCTCATGCATGCTTTCATCTCCTCATCATTCTTCAGTCCTGTGTCTTTCGCCAAGGTGTCCAAATATGTTAAGGCTGGGCGGCCGACAGATGTGTGTCCGTGTTTGGGTTTCCATAGCAGCAGATCAGATACAATCTCATTTTTCTCTTCTCATGCAATGCCCTGCAAATCTCATCCTTCGATCTGTGATGTTTTCTGATACCTTTTGTAAGTTTCCATACAGGTCTTTGTTTGGTACCTTATCTTTCCAGCTAATGTTGAGTGCAGTTCTCAGCATTCTAGTGTAGCATCCATCTAGAGATTTCTTCAGTCTGTTGGTGATGGTCCATGTCTCAGCTCCATACAGTAGAACACTTTGAACACTAGCTTGGAAAAGTCTGATTTTGATTTTTCGACAGAGGCTGGATTTCCACACTTTGTTCAGAGCATTGCAGGCCTTCCAAGCAAGTGCTTTACGTATACATACATTATTGGTATTTATATAGCGCTGCTACATCGAGATCGTAGCGCTTTATGACAAAACAAAAATAAGCATACTCAACAAAACAAAACTAATTACTGTACAAATGGGTTTTAAGAGCTTTTTTAAAAATGGCTACAGATGGAGACTCTCTGATGTGAATTGGGAGGTCATTCCAGATGGAGGGGGCAGTGTAATAAAAAGTCCTACGTTCAGCAGACTGTAGGAGCTTGGTGGTTTTATGAACAGTTAGACGGGTGGTGTCTGATGCTGAACGCAGGTTAGGTCGAGCAGGGTGATAGATGGTGAGCGTTGAAGCGATGTAACTGGGTGCCATATGGTTGAGGCATTTATATAGTATAGTAAATGTATTACAAATAACATAATTTTAAAAACAATCCTCTTTTCAACAGGAAGCCAATGTAATGCATGTAGACATGGTGTGGCATGGTCCTGTTTACGAACTTGACATATCATCTTCGCGGCCCAATTCTGAATACGTTGCAGCCTGCTTATGTCTGTCTTGTTGGCACCAAGAAGCAGGCCACTTCCGTAATCAATCTTGGACAAGATTAGTGCGCGGATAACAAGATGGCAAGTATCGCGATCAAGAAATCTCCTTATTCGAGAAATATTGCGAAGATGATATGTCAGGTTTGAGCAAAGACATTTTACATGTTTGGACATTGACATACAAGAATCGAACATTACCCCTAAATTACGGACATTATCGGTGGGGGAGATTAAAACATCTCCAACACGCAACAACACAGGGCCCATGCTACTCTGAAGGTGAGATGGAATAGCAACAAAAAACTCAGTCTTGTCTTCATTGAGCTTCAGCATATTGCACTTCATCCATTGTTTTAGAGCATCAATGCAACATGACAGTTTGTTCAGAGCAGCGGTGATGGAAGAAGGGTCCTGTGGATTGAAAGTAGTGTATAGTTGTATATCATCAGCGTACATGTGGAACTCGAGATCAAATCTAATTATACGGCCAATAGGTAAAACATAAATAGTAAATCCAAGTGGCCCCACTATGGAGCCTTGGGGTAAGCCAATCTCCGAGGTTTGTGGTTCAGAAAACACACCATTTATGCATACTCTACTAGGTCTATTAGATAGATATGACTTAAACCATTGAAGGACTCTATCACGTACACCAAGATCAAATAACCTGTCCATAAGGATATCATGACTTATGGTATCAAAGGCACTACTCAAATCGAGCAGCACCAGAAATACGCCTTTCCGCTGTGCCAGCCTTGTCAAGATGTCATCCTTAACCTTCATTAAAGCAGTCTCGGTACTATGAGCCTGTTTATAGGCGGACTGTAACTCCTCTGCCAAACAGTGTTTATTGATATGGTTTGTAAGTGTTACACAAGCATGCTTTTCAATGAGTTTTGATATGAATGAAAGGTTAGATACCGGCCTATAATTGTTTGGATCAAGCGACGGTTTCTTGATGAGTGGTGTGATGATAGAATTCTTCAAACTAGTTGGGAATATACCAGTAGAAAGTGATTCATTGATAATCTTGGAACAAATGAGTCAATGTTCTGTTTCATGAACCATGTAGGTACAGGGTCTAGTGCACACGACTTCGTAGGTGCTTTGTTTATCATCTTGAGGACGTCATTTTCACTCAACTTTTCAAACTCGGAGAGCTTTGATGAGTTATGGACAGTAGGACTAGATTGGTCATTTGCATTATCTATCTGTCCATCTGTCAGTGCAAGATAGATTGTCTTGATCTTATCAGTGAAATAAGCGGCGAAGTCGTTGCTCAGATCCTGTGCCGAGTCATGGGCAGGTAATGATTTTTTACCTTTGTTTAACAAACCATTCACCTTCTTAAAAACAGTTTTACAATCTGCATTTTCAAGTTCACTCTTATAATATTCCTGTTTGGACTTTTCAATTAGTAAATTTGTTGCAATCCGATTTGTTGCAATCCGAACTTGGTACTAGTGGGTGGAAAGAAAGCGTGACGATCAGTTTCAAGTCGTGATTTTCGCCATCTTCTCTCAAATCTTCGACGCAAACGACGAGCCTGGTGAATCTCGCTACAGTACCACGGTTGTCTACGCCGAGAACTACGTGTAGAGGTTTTGACTGGGGCATGTTTGTCCAATGTTACTCGAACAGCATTATCATAACCAGAAACCAAGTCATCAACATGGTGAGATTGACTTGATATGCTGAATTCTCTAGAGAGATCTGCTTTGAAGGCCTCTTGATTAACTGAATTCAACCGCCGCGAAACAACCTGAGTCTTTAAAGGCTTACGTTTCTGCTGGTTGACATCAAATAGAATAACGTTATGATCAGAAAGGCGTAAGTCTACATCACAGTTGGTGACGAGATTTTCTTCGGGGCGCGATAGAATAAGATCTAAAGTATTTCCGTCTTTGTGGGTAGGCCCAACAACGTGCTGGCAGAAACCGGCATTCTCCACTGTTGTAAGGAAGTGGGATACTCCATATTTACCAAGATTGTTAACATGTAGGTTGAAATCACCAAGTATAATGGTCTTACTATTCATGGTGTTGATAAATTCCATAAAGTTTTCAAACTCGATAAGGAATTCAGAGGTTTTAAAACCATTCTCAGCTGAAGGGTAAGGTCTGTATATAAGAAAGTAAAACACATCTTTGTCCATTGTTGTGAGACATGAGAACTCAAAAGTTCTTTTATGTCATGCTGGCTACTACCAACCCAAGCTCCCAGGTACTTGAAGTCCTCTACGTTGTCTAGGTTACTTCCATCAGAGGTTTTTAGCTGTACCGCTTGTGCTTGGTGGAATGCCATGCATTTGGTTTTCTTGGCATTCATGTGGAGCCCAGTTTTGAGTGCTGCTTCCTCAACATATTTTAGCAACTTCTGTGCCTGCTCCTTAGTGTCAGAAAGTAACGCTATGTCATCTGCAAAGTCAAGATCAGTGACGTTCTTTGGCCCTATTCTTCGACTTTGTCTAGGCTTGATGGTGAATCCTAGTTCCTCTTTTCTCCCACTGATAGATATTCTTAAGCAGTAATCAAGGTTGATTATGAATAGGTAGGGGGCAATGGTATCTCCTTGGAGTACTCCTGCTAGGATGTCGAACAGTTCCGTGTCGCCATCAGGTGATATGACTTTGGCTCTTGTGTTTCTGTAAGTTTCATCAATTGCATCTGTTATAACTTGTGGGACACCGTATGATTTGAGTATCTTGATCATTTCCCCACGATGTATGGTGTCGAATGCCTTTTTGAAGTCAATGAATGTTATGACTGCAGAGAGATTATTGGAATGTATACCTTTGATGATTCTCCTGAGCCCCAGAATGTGTGAGGTAGTGCCTCTTCCCTCGCGGAAGCCATTCTGGTTAGTTCGAAGTAATTCATCTAGGTGAGGTCTTATTCTGTTGAGAATTATTCTGTTATATGTCTTGGCTACAATAGAGTTCAGACATATGCCTCTGTAGTTTCCTGCTTGACTTAGGTCACCAGAATTTGGGACTGGTATCAGGTTCAATATTGCCCACTGGTAAGGTTTTTGTTTTTCTAGGAGGGCCTTATTACAGATGTCCAGTATTAAATCATCAAGATTGCAGCTTGTCAGTAGTTCAGGTGGAATGTTGTCCTCTCCAAAACTTTTCCCCTCCTTGATAGATTTCTTGGCTTTCTGGTACTCAGTGTTATTGAAGGCAGTACACTTAATTGGTAGTTCTTCGAAAATCTTTGGGATGTCTTCATCTTTATCAGTCACTACCGGTGGATTTCCTAGGAGTTGTTGGAAGTGGCAGTACCAATTATTGACACGTTCTTCCTTTGTCTTTCCTTTGAGGATACCATTCCTAGAGGTTTTCCTTCCACTTACTTCGTTAATGAGCTCCCAAGATAATCTGTGTTGCATGTTTAGGGTTGCCTTTTCCACTTCTTTTAATTTCTTGTCCAGGTATTCAGAATTGACCTCATCATAGGCTTGATCGAGTTCTCGTTTACCTGCTTCAAACTCTTGCGCAGACTCTTTACTGTCGTCTGTGACATGTTTTTCATATGTCTGCCTTAGCTTCTTTCTGGCAGTTTCTATTTTTCTACTATAACACAATGCCTTTTGCCTCTTCTTACATATTTTTGGTAGTAGTTTCTCGGCAGTTTCTTGATTTGCTGTGATAAAGTTTCCATATTTCACTGTTGGATTGTCATCACAGGTGTCATTTAGTAGTGTGTATTTGTTTCTGACTTCGACAGAATATTGATCTTGCAGTTCTGAATCTTGGACAAGCTTATTCCAGTTGTATTTCACTTTCTTTGGCTTGGTTTTGCTGTTTGCTCGTAGGCTTAATCTAATCTTTGAGGTCACTATTCTATGATCGGATCCAATACTTGCAAACGAATTGTAGGCTTCTGTGTTCAGAATACTATTTTGCCATTTCTTTCTGATCAGGATGTAGTCAAGTTGTGCTCTGAATCCACTTGGTAGAATACAGGTCCATAGTTTTGTTACTTTCTTTTGGAATCTGGTATTTGTAATAACTAGGTTATTTTCCATTGCAAACTCCTCCAATATTTCCCCGTTCCTGTTTGTGGTTTCATGGTAGGCAAAAGGAGCAATTTCGTTACCAATCCGGGCATTAAAGTCCCCAATTACTGTCAGGAAATTATGGGCCGGTACTGATTTGGTAGTTTCTTTCAGCTCGACATAGTAGTCTCTTAGCTCATCCTCACTTGCCACATTGGTGGGAGAGTATGTAGATATAACCGTAGTTTTTGGATTGCCATTAAAGGTTGCTTGAATGGTTCTGGTGCTTATGTAGCAGATTGAGGATATGGCTCGTTGTGCTCGTGGACTTAACAAGATGCCAACTCCACCCACTGCAGCTCCTTGTCTATTTCTAGTAGCAGATGCTGTGACAAGTTGGTAGCCCTCTATGATATTATCATATCTTATCTGTTCATCTGTATGAACTATTCGATGCTCTTGGATTCCAATAATGTCAATTTTATATTGTTGAGCTAAAGCACACAGCTCAAGTTGTTTGTTTGTGTTCCTAATCGTTCTTGCGTTTAGGGTTGCAATGTTCATCACTTTCTTGCATTTCAGAAAATGAGGTTTCCCTTTACTTTCACCGTTATCAGTCACTGCCCTTCCTGGTGTAGTCCCCTGAGGATTTAAGGCATTGACGTCATCATTTTCACTTTGAAGTGAGGAGGTTTCAGCATTTGGGAGATTATCAGGGACTCTAACCCTGGTGTTTTTATTTGATGCCATCATAAAGTCTTTCAGTTGCTATTGTTTGCTGGTGGTCGCAACTCCTACCAGCAGGTGTCCAGTGGCCGTTGAGAAATGCATGTAGTTAAACGTTTCCCATCCGCCCTTACTCTGGTCATCTCAGTCTCCAACCTGAGAATAATAAGAGGTATTCAGGTCTCAGGACTCCCTGTTTTTGTTCACTGGCCGCCGAGAAGAAATATGATCATCGCGCCCTTTTGCCGTTGTTAGAGATTGAATCTCTCATCCGCCTTAGGAAAGTGACTACCTAACTATTTTACCCATAGCTTCGTTTTTTAACTGAATCCGAAAATACACACCATTTTTGTGAATCCAGGTGCACAAAATGTATACTGTCGTGTGAGTGTGAGTGATATGGCACAATGCAAGGTGGACGCTTTGGATTTTACCCAAAATAGCACATTACACATTTTCTAAAATAGATACATTGATCATATTGTATTATTAATGTGTAGATAAATCGCTTCATAGATTGCAACGATAACAATCTTTGCTGTAGCGGATTTTGAGGTGTAGATAATGATAAATTTAAATACAAGATGTTACTCCGAACATAGCTACCTGTGACAAAAATGCTGCTGCTTGTAATAACACCCACGATGTTTGAGTCACGTGAAAACCGAATCTTATTTCTGGTAGCCTGAAGTATCTCCTTTCGCATACCCCTCCCTTCCCACCGATCAATGTTGCGAGACCATGTGCTGATGGTGGGCAAATTGGGGGGGGGGGGGGGGGGGGGGGGGGGGGAAGCGGAAACACTTTAAATTACACCTACAACGTGTTCGAACAATAATTTCTAACATTGTAAACGTAACTCGGAGCAGCTATTGCAAATATGTGACATGGCACCAGGAAACAGGCGGAAAGTCGCGGTATCTGATACAGGCTGAACAATGAAAAAAGTCGATAGGGGGCGATTTTTAGTTATCGGTATTTTTAGGTCCAAGAAACATTCGTTGAATATTTCCTAACGTTGTTTCGCGCAACTCTGTCTCTAAACATAAATTTTTGGTAATATTGAAGACTGGAGGATGTAGTCTAAGTATTGAATTCGGCTGCTGTTTCGCGATGTAAAGATAAGGGAGGTTAAATAATTGGCTATTAATTACGTTAAAGTTTAAGATATCTAATTGAAACCTTAATATAATGTTGTCCATAATTAACAATCATCTGTAGAAAGTTTCATTGAAATCGGAGTAAAGAAACATGCTATTTGCTAACGAGATATTGATCCATCTCAAGTGCCATTAAATATTTACACACGTTCGCGTTGTTACACTTTCCTGACTTTGACGGTCAATTTCTCAAAACTGGGTTTCTTGGTAGTGTCAACTTCTTTTGCTCATATCTATGGATAGAAATAAGCTATAATAGTGGATAATATATCATTTTAGAGCTGAAATATTATATTTTAAGAATATGATAAAAAACTGTACAAATTGTTGCGACTTTCCATCCATTTCGTGGTGCCATGTCACATATGGTAATTTTGTTGAGATGCCTAAATTCACTATCTGTATTAGCTGCCATATGATATACACTATTGGTGCTATAATAAGGTGTACCTTTGTGAAAATTATATTTTACTTATAGCAGCTTTCGTTGATATGTCCGTGTGGCTCCAAACCCTCGATATGTGGAATGTCAAGCTGCCATAAAACGAAAAAGAAATCCTTAAAAAGTTTACACTGTGATGTGAACGGGTTTTACTCCATGCAAACAATTTGTTGTTTCTATTTGTCTTAAATTGTCAGCTCTGGTAAATTTCCACACGACATTTTGTAATTGGTTCTCCAATTTAATACATACGGTAAAAAATGTCTTAATAATAATAATTCTAATAATTCTAATTAATGTCTTGGGGATAATTCCCGTTACCTGATACAGTTGAATTCGAAATTGATGAAATAATATTGGTTCGGAAATCGTCCAGGCGTTCACCTCGTCATTAATTTCGTCGGGTTGATATAAATCATTGTCATCATTAAGTCTAATGTAATTTGTAAGCGATATTACAATTCCTTGGATTCTCGTTATAGAAATTGGTAATAACACATTTGATGCGTGATTTATTATGTACTTTAGCGTATTTTGTATTGATTTGCGTATTTTATATCCCTTTCGTAGAATATATTCATTTCGTATGTGTTTCAGATCTGAAATTAAAAAAGCTTTTAATGGCGATTGACACATTTCGGGAATTATGTCAACGATGACTTTTAAACTACTAGATCAAACCGTAGTTGAATTTGTTCACTGTCAAGGATTTTTCGAACGAAATGGTTAAACAGTGCGTCATTAATACCCAAATCGACGATACAAAATATAGTGACATGGTCCCTGCATGCTTCGGCAGTTTGTCAGCGGTCAGGATTACCGTTTTCTGGTTATAAGATGCGTGACAAACCAAACTTAACACCTTAACTTTAATGATAAGCTGAATGAAATATATCAAACGTGTATTACTTAGTGATTGTTGGAGTGTTATTATTAAGGTTGAAAGTGAAGAATCGCAGCAGTTCGTTTAGTGTGTAGAGGAGAGCGATCGGTATAATATTTTAATTGGCACCATATCAGAGATACACAGATAATCTTCATGATTCCAAGAAATAATACACCATTGGCGATGCACGTGCCATTACTTTAATCTGGTAGACGGGGGATTCCCCGTGACATTTCAAAATTGGATCCCACCTGTATAAGTAGCGCAATAAATCGAAATAAATGAAATGCATGCTGCAATACGAGGGGTATCAAAAAGTTCTTGAAATCACCCAGAAGTGAAGGAGTCAGAATTTTGTTGTTTGTTATGTGACCCTTCAGACATCTTTAAAAAGTCACTGTGCAAAGTCACACATCTCTCCCACTATTTAGTACCTGTCCACAGACCGCCATTGTAGAGATCCTCAGATTGACCGCCATTTATTGATCCTCAGATTGCCTCAGATTGCGTGATTCACAAAACAGCAATACATAGTTTAAAGTGTTGACAGAAAGGGGTCAAAGGTCATGTAGGGGTCATTAGAGGTCAATCTGTGTACACCCCATGTTACCTACATTATTAGTGTCACCAAGCTTGTTTGTAATGACCTTTGACCCCTTTCTGTCAACACTTTAAATAAACTATTTATTGCTGTTTTGGGAATAACGCAATCTGAGGCAATCTGAGGATCAATCAATGGCGGTCAATCTGAGGATCTCTACAATGGGGAGAGATGTGTGACTTTGCACAGGGACTTTTTAAAGATGTCTCAAGGGTCACATAACAACAAAAAGTGTCTGACTCCTTCTCACCTCTGGGTGATTTCAAGAACTTTTTGGTACCCCTCGTACATATCAAAGATGCACCCGGGGCGTTCGTCTTTATGGTTTATCATGTTTCGGGTTGGTAAAAGCACTGCAGGTAGTTTCATGTTTACTGAGTTGCAAGAAGATCCTTAAA
The DNA here is from genome assembly GCA_035610835.1 of Ophiura sarsii. Classification (NCBI taxonomy): domain Eukaryota; kingdom Metazoa; phylum Echinodermata; class Ophiuroidea; order Amphilepidida; family Ophiuridae; genus Ophiura; species Ophiura sarsii. Next base: position 35,415,594 of record CM069450.1, on the reverse strand, counting down.
TGTCATGTGTCGTTTTACATATCCACTTATATACGAATTCAAAATAATTAGAATCAATAATGCAATGCAAACAAATGAACAAGAACAACTTCAAATTTTCATTGGTCTAAAAACTGCTTCAGGGATAATGCATTCACCTTGATGCGGTTGGATTTAAAAAAAGAAAGATCATAATTGGTTCGAAGGAAGTTCAGACTTTCCCATTCTTATTTTCCTATGTTATAAAGTTGGTATAAATCATCGCATTTCGTTTTATATCGTATGTAGGCGATGACCGTCCACTGGTTTATCGTTTAAAATATAAGTTCTTGATTTGCCATGTAGAGATTACTCTTAAGCGTATCTGTATATCTTCGTGAATCTTGAATTCCTTTTGAAGAATATTCGTCCTTGGTTTAGATCTGATACCTTTCAATGCAACCACGAACACCTAGAGGGGAATCGGCCATTTTGAATATTCATGCAGAATGTTATTTAATTACAGACAATTTATACTTGTAGCGCTAACAGGAAATGGAAATATAACGAAACTACATAACTCGCGACTATCAAGCAAAAGATATCCTTGAAGATCAAATACGGAACTTAAATACAGTTCAACCTCCTCTCTCACGAAGATATAAATCTGCTCTTTATTTCATCACCGTTAGGGACTGCCGGAGGGGGGGGGGGGGGGGGGCGAGAGCAAATAGCGCAAAGTCGACAAAAAGTGTACGGCCCCTTCACAACTTCAAAAAAACATATGACCACCCCCCCTCAAAGGCTACAACATATTGTATGACCCCCCATACACGATGTCACCTTCTACGTCACAGCAACCAAGTAAACAAAAGCTCGCCTATAACACCAAACCAGTCATCTGTAACGACAGCAGTGGATGCAAAAGTCAATCCATGTTCCCCCATGCACTGAATAGAACCGGACACTTAGTATCACGCACAAAACAACAGTCAAGTGCGTACATTCAACATTGGGGAGGGCAAGCGGGGGGGGGGGGGGGGGGGGGGGGGGGAGAAACACAATTCATCAGAACAATTTCAAACTTTCAGGTAATATTGACAATAAAAGTCAACATCTGTTATTGTTTGGGACGACACAATTGGGTGAGCTTGAAATGTCGAATGGGCAGTTGTGCGTGTAGGATTTTCCTGTGTGGGGGGGGGGGGGGGGGGTGGGGGGTGGGGGGGTGGGGGGGGGGGGGGAGTTCTCCATACACCGACTATAAATGCTGCGCATGAAAAAGTGTTTATATACCATACTCAAATCTGTGGAGATAGTGCATTTTGATTTTAGATGGGTTTCTAAATTGATATTCCTAATCATTTTAATAATAATTGTATACTAATTTGGTTCTAATTCCCTGACTGACGCCTTGAAATTGAATAGAAATTAAGCTAAGTAAAACCCTAAATTACCCCCAAGTTGATGCAATTCCCCGAATGATAGTCAAGGGTGGGGTCACCCCACTCCTTTACACGCAACCGCAAAAGGGGAAAAGGGTCGTGACTGAGACAATGCAATTGTGGTAAATTGATCCAAAAGTGTTTTGATTTATAAACCCAAGCGTTGTGGCCAGGGGCCCCATCAAAATAAGGACTCCTGTGGGGATCTTGAAGCTCATTGGATCTACACAATTGTAGATGCAGAGAGGGTCAGTGGCGTAGACATGTTGTTAAAATTTTGCGCGCGCATCACTGAAGGGGCGAGACATAAAAGTGAACCAATTAGACTAGGACTTCACTGACTAAACATATGCGCGCGTAGCGCGTGAATATATGAGCTTGCGATATGATTTGATGTAAATTTTGGCTCTGAAGTAGTTTCTCAAATTATTATTATTATTATTATTATTATTATTATTCTTTTTTTTTGGGGGGGGGGTGGGAGGGGGAACATGCGCACGTAGCGCAAATAACTTGCTATCTTTGTACTAATTTGACCGTCATAATTCCATTCCCCCTTGTCAAATGAACCGACAGTGCCAATATCAAACAATTTGGATACACTTTTATGATGCATTTTTGTGGGGGTCCAGGGGGCTTCCGGAAACTGTTGGATTGTTATCGTTCGAATCCGGATTTGAACGGTAAAATAAGTATGACCCTCTTGATTAGTAAAACATGTGTGACCCCAATTTTTGTCAAGTCCGTGTTTCCTCCCGCAACAACCCTCCGGTGAAAATAATGAACGGTCCCTTATGTCAAACTTAAATGTCACCGTGTAATTAAGGTTTCAATATCGAATTGTATAGTATTTTGTTAAATGCTGCAGACGATTTAAAAGTAACCCCAATCGTGTTTACTACTAAGTAAACATATCGTATATACACTGTAAATAAATAGAGAGAAAGGGAGTAAGGGGGGGGGGGGGAGGGGGAGATGGAGAGAGAACTCTCTTGGCATACCATTTCCAATGGTCCCCATACAGTCAGTATGCAGCCACGCGAAAAGCCGTTCCTTTTCTAACCCAGCACAGCGACCCGGAAGTACTCACCCATAGCGATACGGCTTTCGTAGTCACAGTTGACCTCGTGATAGCACGATGTAAATGAGCTCTTTTCATGACTATAGTCAAACATTTCAAACATATTTGCCATGAAATTGTAAAATAAAAAGACATGTGATGCAAATAATATATCTAAAATTATCTGTGAACTTCATGACATGTTGTATTTTCGGTGCAAATTATTGCTATCACACACACCCGAAATCTAGAAAAACTTTCCGAAACTAAAACCAAATACACGGTAAATGATTCCCTTTTGAAGAATTAGGCACCAATTTTATCCATGGTATCATAATATTCATAGTATTTTGTAACTAGAAACATGCTTAAAATATTATAAAATTATTTAGTCTGGTCAAGTGAATGCTTATAATATAGCTCCTCGAATCTTGTCTCGAGCTAAATTCATTTCGTACCGTCGTTGGGTTGTTGATGAAGTGTTTAAATCTCACGGATATAACTTGTTTCGCTTGATAGCTCAGATGGTAGAGCGCTCGCTTAGAGAACGAGAGGTCTGGGGTTCGAAATCGATCCTTCTGCTCTACACTGTTTCATATGATATTTTTTTCTCGTCAAAATCATTTTTCACAATTTCATCACACAAAATGCATGAATTCGGACGTTTTCATTGCAAAAACGGTATTTTTTTCAAAAATTTCAATAATGAATTCAAACGCGGGCATGAAAATGAAGCGCGGGCGGGTTACGAGAAACTAAAAATCAAGTTGGCGAGGCCTAACGGGGGATCGTAAGTTTCGTTTTCCGACCGAAAATCGGTGAAAATCAGACTCGGTTTTTCTTATCAAAAAAGAAGTCGGGCATCAATGTTTTTGATATGAAATTAAAGCTTAAAATTCCGTTAGTACGGAAATTGCTCTTAAAATATCGTACGAATTTTAGTCCAGTCAAGTGAATGGTTACAAGAAGCAAAGTCACGAAAGTTGTTAAATTCTAAAATTAGCGATAAAATATGTCAGATTTGGCATCATATTATAGAGAAAATTATGAACAATCCATCTACTTCGCCATCATGGCTGCCAGCTAACCCTACCTCAATTAATTCAGGGAAAACAAACTTCTCGTAAGGTTTTACCGCAATGTTGACATCCTGAAATCGATCTTTGCGTGGGTTAGAAATCGGCAAGGTCACTCATTAAAAGCGATACCTGCGTGCTGACTGCATACAACATCGTAGACACGAATGATAATCGTCACGAATCCCTGAAATAATAAACCTTTGGCGATGCACGCGTGAATACTTTAATGTGTTAGATTTGGGCTTCCCCGTGACATTTCAAAATTAGAATCCACGTTACATGGAGTTTAATTCTAATGTGAAAGCACATGAAATGGAAATAAATGCAATATACATGGTGTAGATAGAGTACACAACAATACATTGTTTTTCTAATGCTCGGGAATGATGTTTTACCTTCATACGCTATTGAATAAAAAAGGAAATATGAGCGTGTTCTGGTTTCGGGACAACCGTTAAACCATAAATCATAGTACATTACGTTTCAGTTACCTGTATATTTTGCGATATTTCTTTGATAGGTTGACAGGCCACTGCAGCTAGTACTTGCTCCATGGACACCCTTGAGCACATGTCGGGACTTTGCATAGCCACTTTTAACCCCTTCAAGTAGCCACATTGAGCTAACTGTTATTACTACAAATCTGTTCTAGGGATACTATAATGACATTCGCAACACTGAAATGAATAACCTCAAAATGTCTCTTTTTGAAGCAGGTTACGTTTTTGCTTGGGATTTTTTCATTAGCAGTGATCCGTCTATTCAAAAATGTTTTGTTCTTGGTAGCAATGTTCATCAATTTTTACCTACTTTCCTATCTAATTCGTATTCTAACATTGATAACATCTTTGACAAGTATTGTAAATCATATCTTAAAAAGGCTTGGACACATAGGTCAGGCCTAAAGAATTCTCAGTCCACAGTTCATTGAATTGTGTTAATGCTCTCAATTCATGCTCTGAAGTTCTCGTTTTACTTTTAATTTATTAGTAATTTTTATATGTATGTTTATCTTTGACTCTTTATTTTTATCCCACATATGTATATAGCCTTGGTGTTCTCATTTTTGTATATATATATTTTTAATTTGTGTGTATATTGTTATTTTTGTATAAGAACGCACCGTTTTTTAAGACGTGTGCCGCTGTTGTAAAAGCGTATGTTCTAATAAATAAACTAAACTAAACTAAACTATATTGTGACTTTCTCGAAAATTGAACTTTTGAATTTACAAAATCTGAAACAACACTAGTTTTTATAACAACAAAATGGCAGTTCAAATTTTGAATTTCTTAACACATCAACTTTCAAAATTCAAACTTCGGGCTTCTAGTTCCACCCAGCAAATTATCCAAGGAACGATACCTGACCAACCATTGTAAGCCCCTGTAATTATGATTGAAGCTATTTATAGACAACTATGTATGGGTGAAATGTAAACATTCCTTTTCAGTTAATTTAGCTAACTTCGTTAATAGCTATACCTCTAATGAATATAGCAAACTATTCTTTTAATGGCATATCGTATCCCTCTGATAATTTGAGACCATTCTGATCAAAATCGGAGCATTTGGAGAATTTGACCCCTGTACAATGAATTTTAGGGAATATTGACCTTTGACCTTGTTGCCCTATATCTCGGAAACTAAGCATCGGGTGGAAATACAACCATTAACTTTTTTGCTCTGCTCCCTATTATGTAAGAAACAGTTTGATATATATTACACCACAACCTGAGCATTTTTGTAAGACCCAGCTGAGAGTGTCATTCTGATCACAAAATAAATAGGGGGTCAAACCTTCCGTACTTATGGGTTGAAATCATGTGTGACAGGCTCTGGACCTATAACATTATTGCCACCTTTGTCAAGAAAAACAAAATAAAAAGTCACATAGACACGACTTGAAGTACACAGGCCGAAACAGGCCTCTACACAAGAGCCTTGGGCCATGCTTGGGAAAGCGGTGGAAGCAATAGCAAGTGCGTTGGCAATTAACAGGTGGTGTGAAATAAATCAGAGAAATGGTGTAGGAGGGGGAGATTTATTACACTGGAAAAGCTTGAAAAGCGTGGTTAGGCTAGTCTCAAACTTTTAAGGGATGGAATCGTAATGTATTTTGTAATATAATGTAGTCAAGTGCTTGGTTTGTTATTCATACGGTATTAAACTTAATAACTGTATCCTAATACCACTAAGTGCTTTGGATCCGATTACGAGATGCGACCATGAACGCCCAGAGGCGTCGACTCCACGATTATTGATTCCACTTGATTGTTGTTTACTGGGAATTGAAACATTCCGAAAATATATCAATCTACAAATAACATAAGGAGAGCTAATAAATACTTTTATGTAAAGGGCGTGGGGGGGGGGGGGGGGGCGGTGTAAACGTTCGAGCCTTGGATGGGTTTTGTTTTGATCCGCCTCATAACAGTTCTAATCTTTGTATCCCCCTTTATGTTCGAGTACCCGTCCAAAGAGGGGCCCTTTGCGGGAGCTCAAATAAAGAATGATTTTACTGCGCGCTTTGCTTTGCTTTTACTTTTATCTCCCTATTAAGGATCAAATTTTTTTTGATTTTCCATTTTGAGGACTGATTTTTCCCTGATCCACTCCCCTCCCCAACTATTTTTTTAAGACCCCAACAAACAGTAGAACATTCACTATTGTAGATAGAATACGAAACTTTCATTTCATTTATTCATTGTAAAAGACATTTTCGAAATTGAAAATGTTGCAGATTATTTAAAAATTTACTGCGACAAACCAAATGCTTATAAAGTGCGCCTCTCATACCTAAATTGATGTTACGTTGGAATAAAGAATATAAACTGATAAGCTCCCTGCAACTTCGCTTTGGCAGTTTGTCAGCGGTCTGGAGTATCGTGTTCTAGTTGGTACAGAATATCGTAGTGTTCATGTTTATCTTCTTTGTAAGCGATCTCACCATTCTATGGTATATCGTTAATATAAATTGCTAATAAAACATGAAGTGCTTGATTTGCCATGTAGATGTTTATCATTGCGTGTCGTATATATCTCCTTCGAAGAATATTAAATGCGTCTTTGATTTAGATCTGATACCTTTCAATGCGACCATAAACACCCAGCAGCGTTGGCCACACTGAGTAATCATTCAGAACGTTATTTTGTTACCGGCATTTTACGCTTGTAGTGCCAACAGTGCCAATCCATGATTATTGAACAACAGATATCGTTGAAGATAGAATCCTAAAATCTAGAACCTCGTACCGTATTATACCTAAAACTGTACCCCTTTTCAATATGGAATTGTTTAATATTTGTGTCGTCGTGTATGGCTGCCTGCGGCGACCATACACGACTCCAAATATGGCACAGCCTATACATTGTGAGACTAAAGTATATGGCAAAACAGTTAAGAACTATATTCCCATTCTTATTTAGGTGATCGGTTCATTTTATCTTTTTGGTACATTCATTTTATTCAAACAACAACAAATGTCCCCCTTTATGAAATCACCGAATACAGCGAACGGTTTACCAACTTCCTGCTTTGAATAATCGCGTTCTTTAGCGCACGCACACACCCCCAACACTGCGTTTATATACGCACAACGCATGCCGGCAACGTTATGCAGGACACGCTGAATATATTAACGAGGTGACCATACTCACTTAAGGTATTACTATTCAAATGAATTAAGCCCAACAATAACTATATACCATCGTCTTATAAAATTATAGTGCGTATCGGCTGAAAATTAACCAAAAACCAATCAAATTGCCTGTTGACATCCAAAACCACACCCACCATATAAGTATGAAAAATAATGTATATTGAAAAAGAATATGCAATTCTGTTTTCCACTAGGTATCACAGATCGTATAGACTATAATTAGGGAGAGAGAGAAGTAGAGAGAATTGGCTCGGAATATAAGTTCAATACATCAGAGATCGTCTTGAATCCAAGCATACCCTTGGTAATACAAGCACCATTACTTTAATGAGTTAGATTGTGCTTCCACATGATATTTCGAAATTTGATTGCACGAAACATGAGGTAGGCCTATAATACTTGTATAAATGTGCTGATGTGCACATGAATACGAAATAAATGTAATACATCCCAGACGTTCATCTCGGGCGTTCGTCCTACCATTTACCATGATACGTGTGTTACAACGGTTGTTGTACCCACCATCATATATAATCATGTCGTGGCTTGCTGAAAGCGTCGCACATACAGTTTCATGTTACAAGGAGATTCACTAAAATGTCATCTTTCGATGATATAAATCTACGGCATTATGCAAATGGTGTTTGCGTCTATTTCGCGAGCCAAAAATAGAATCGTAAATGCTTGTATCATTAGGTGAAAAAGCACTTAGAAAAACGCCTATTCAGTACTGTTGTGTAACACCGAACCAGAAATACACTGAGTAGTAACTAACTAACTAACTAACTAGCTATTCGAAATCTCGACTCTGATGACACCCACTCAAATTGACATGTTGAAATCTGAGATAAGTTAAGAGTCGGAAGTGAGAACTCGGCTCGACTTGAGATTCGACCACTTAATGACATTCGTTAACTCTAGACTCTGTACAGACGGCCTAATACTTTCCACTCGAACGTTTTGACTTCACTCGATGTGAATATTGTTATCCATCTTAAAATTTGCTTTGATATGAAAATAATTTGACAACATTGATTAACTGCTTCCACACAAAGTCATTGTTTAAGACATAAAAGCCTCGTACCTGTATATTTAAATGTATTCAGGGTAGAAATGCACACTATTATGAATCGACTTGACCCAATTCGAAATCTTGCATAACTTGACTCAACTCTACTTGAGATTATATTAAGATGACTTGACTCGACTCATATTCTCGGATTATAACATTCAAGACTCGACTTAGTATACGCTTAAGTCTGCTAGTCTATGAATTGAATCTTTAAATCTATCTCCGTTACTCTAATGCAAGTTTGGTCAGTACAAGCGATTCCCGATAAAGCATGTAAGTCAGTTGTCTGTAATGTAGGGATATCAACCTAAATAATATCATAATGTCTACTGCTTCTGGTAAAAGCGGAAATAAAGCATCAGATATGTCAGTACAATATTTTAGACTCTATAGAAATAGCAAAACCTATTATTGACCAGACTAATTATTCTGCGATGCGAGCGTAAGCTACTTTCAGTTTGCAGCTTTAATCTGCATATCAAACGATAACAGCTTTTGCCAGTCTCTAAAAAGATTGTATTCGTGAGAGAGAGAGGTAAATAGATGGATACGTGTATATAGTCTAGGGCGAGTGAAAATGAATTCGCTTACGATATGAACGACCACTAACCAACGTAACTCACAAGGGATGTCAATTATCGTTAAACGCGGGGCGTTTCAAATTTAAGAGGGGGCAAACAAAAATATTGCCTCCGGTAAAATACGGGAGTGAACATCATCATTAAAGGCTAGCAATATCTCTCCCATATAGAATGTAGGTATGAACACTATTCCCGGCCCGACTGGTCTATTGAAAATGGGGGGGGCAGCGATGACGTTTTACTCATATCCGCCCGAAAAATTGCATGGTCAAAATCGCAAATGTACCGACGGAAGCTAGTATAAAGGTGTTGATAAGCATTTTAATTGAGGTAATTTTGTTGAGGCGGGAGATTTTATATGCTAGGCGGCAGTGCGGGAGAAAGAGTGTCTAGGCGGGAGAGTTGACAGCCCTTGTTAGCAATCAAATTTCCGGTTCTCATTTTGTTTCGATCAGCCGTTTATAGTCAGAGGTCAAAGGTGAAAGAGGGATCAAAATGCTCAGAATATGTTATGATGCATATCAAACTGTCCCTGAGATCACACATAATATATAGAAATGATATGGAATGTATCCAAACGTACTTTGCTTGTACATGTAGGTCGTCAAAAATGCAAAATAACGTAAGAAAGCGGCAAATCTGTGATTTCATAAGACAGTCCGTGGTCCATTTCGCGATAGACATTGGCGGTATCGGAAAGCGTCACCTTTTAGAATTCGGAATCTGAGTTTTCAATAGAGTCTACCATACCAAATTAGCGTGAAATATCCGGGGGGGGGGGGGGGGTCGAAGTATGTGTACAATGAAAACAGGGGGGTCATGAAATTAATACTATTGTAATGGGGTCAACACGAGTGTTAGATTTCTGTGTGTGTGTTGGTGGGGTGGTGTCAAACAAATCAACATCTGAGTAGCGAGGTTATAAAATAATCGCGTTCGTTTAGGGTTCATAAAAATGAAGACGATAAACGAACATTTTTGGGACCCCCTGTCAAAGAAAATGACCGCCCGTATTACTCTGCGCGCGCAAAAATCCAAAAATCCTTTTGAGATTATGGCCACACGCACAAGGTTTTTGCCGCACGCACGCGTGCCGTATGTATGATGCAAAGTACGCTTAGTGTCACCTCAGCATGCGTCCGCGTCCTTTTAAATCCATTCGCTGTGGTAAGGTAGACAAGTTCCACCAGTCCCCGAAGTGTCGTCCCGCACCCGCTGAACTAATATACCCAGAATGCATAGCGCGGTCCTCCACTTGGGGACTGGTCACAAAGCGTGAAAATAGAAGGAGCAAAATAAAATCGGAATTGTGATTTTATTTAAATAAATGAATATGCATGTCACTTGCCACGCAGATCTGCCGGCACGACGCGGCGCGGCTCGCGGCGCCGGCGAGGTGATGATTCAGCGAGGTTGATGATTGCAATTAGTAAAGAGTAAAACTATTGATTTTGGGGGAAGTTATTCACCTAAAGAAGCCTCTTCTGTAAAGAAAGAGTACAATAAAACACAAACTCTAACCAATCCCGTGCCTCCTCAAAACCACACACTCTTCGCGAAGTACCCAGATGGCCAGATTTTACGGTCACCCTGTTTGTTTACATTTTACAGCAGATTTTATTTACGATCAGCGTTAAAATCAACAGAATTCTGCCAGAAAATATGTTCAGAGGGGTGTATGTTGTTCCTCGATAATTAAACAACAAATTCTAGGCATACATAGCCTAGTTCGACTGTTTTGTGCTGTGAGTTGAGCGACCGCTGCTCTCTTTCATTGATGATAACAAGCGGTAGCCTTTTTTTTAAAGCTGTAGGCCTATTTAATTTGTAATCGATTGTTGTACCGGCCGGCCAGATGATTCTCCTACTTTGACAATTGACTACATGAGTCATGAGTGTTGTTGTGCCTAACCTGAGGTAGGCTTTACGACTACGTCTTACGAGGTCAGTACTTTTGTGTAATTTTACTAGAGTCTAGGCCTAGTATTAGTAATAGTTCACGTTTACATGATGTACAGCTTAGGCTAAATTAGGCAACCTTTAAAAAGGCCTAGGGTAGGGACTAGGGTAGGGAGACGCTTTTTAAAGCCTAGAGCTAGAGAGGGAGACGCCTACTTTTCCACATATAATTACCATGATAGTATTACTATTAGTTAGTTATTAAAATAGGCCCTAATGTCAGTCAATTTATGCCATTCATAATAACCTCCACAGATTTGTGTAGCGGCTTTGAACATGCTCTTCATGCAGGCTTCCTCCTGTGCCATTTGTACGCTTTCTTACACTCCTTCGTTCGCCTTCCTGCATTCCTTCGTACGCCTTCCAGTGCTACCTTTGTACGCTTTCCTGCGATACCTTTGCGCTTTCCTGCGCTACCTTTGAACGCCTTCCAGCGCTACCTTTGTACGCTTTCCTGCGATACCTTGCGCTTTCCTGTGTACCTTTGCGCTTTCCTGCGATACCTTTGCGCTTTCCTGCGATACTTTTACGCTTTCCTGCGCTACCTTCGAACGCCTTTCAGCGCTACCTTTGTACGCTTTCCTGCGATACCTTTGCGCTTTCCTGTGTACCTTTGCGCTTTCCTGCGATACCTTTACGCTTTCCTGCGATACTTTTACGCTTTCATGCGATACTTTTACGCTTTCCTGCGCTACCTTCGTATTGCACGCTTTCCTGCGCCAGCTCTGTACAGGCCTCCTGCGCCAGCATTGTAGGCCTAGTAAGTGCATCAGCTCTATATGAAGCCTCCTGCTGCACCAGCTTAGTACGCCTTCCTGTGCCAGTTTCGTACACCTTCATGCACTTACGCTTTCCTGCGCTAACGCCTTTCTGTTCCTGCGCTATCTTTGTACACATTCCTGCGTCACATGTCCATACATCTTACTGCACCTGTACGACGCTCTACGCTAGATCTGTACTGTAGGCCCCCGTGTATGCCTTCATACATCCTGCCTGCGCCAGCCTCCTACACCTTCCTATGCCGGCTTCGTACCCTCCTATTATTAAGTCTTAGTCTTAGTCCTATAATATATCCTGCCTTCTTGCTCCATCAAACACTATCCTGCTTTGCCTATGATGAAGGTACGCACTCAAACTCAAAATAAAACAAATTAATTTTGTTTAAAAATTGAAATTCATGTTTTATGCAAAACATACATTCCATAAATTAACAATTTAAAAAAACACAGAATTTTTTGTTGTTGTTGAAATTAGTGTGTTGATAATAAAAAAATATTGGGACATTTTTTTTTAAATTTTATTTTTTTTAATTTTTTTTTTAATATGTTTTAAATATTTCCGATATTTCGTTATCGTTATTAATTTATGTATGTATGTGAGTAGTATTGGAGGGGTGGTCTGGTACAGATACTAATAGTTATACTATGATCATGTTGTAATGACAGAGCCAATCGTGACCAAAAGTGCTTGATGATCCAACACTAAACAGTACAGCAGGAGCCCATGCATCCAGCTGGTATTTAAAACTTTTAAGCTTTCACTTATCAGACTTTTGCATGCCCGCTGCCCGCTCGCTGCAGCTGCGCACATAACTGCCACATATCTTTTTACCGGCCGATATTGGAAATCATTTATAACACTTCATTGATTTAATTCTCTACGAAAAAAGAATTAAAAACTATGGGACAGCGCAGCAGCAGGCCTTTTAAAACTTAGTTTGGGAGTTTCTTCCATCTATTTTAGGTATGTGAAAATATGTACATCGTAAAATATTGACCAACAACCCGGTATGTAAACAGCTGCAAAGTGCAGGCTTGCTGTCGAAAGAAAACGACGGTTTTGCTAGTAAACAAAAATGAATTTAAATGCATGATCAATCAACTTGATCATGATTCAGCCGTGTTTTAAATGGATGTCATGAATGTGCGCGCCCGCGTGTGCGTAAGTGCCCTACCAATGCGCGTGTTTGTGCAAGGCGCAGCTCGCGCGGTAAGCAAATTGCTGTCAAAAAGTGCTCCGTCATTTGGGCTGGAACATTTCCAGTCGTCACAACAGCAAACGCAGTGGAGCGTATTGTACGACTGGAGGATAAAGTCTAGTGGTAAGGAGGCTTCGCCAATTTGGAACTGATCAAACTATACTTCATAGTCAGCTTCATCATCCTATGGACACAATGGATGCACAGCACATGTAGTTGACCTCGCATAATGGTACGTGAGGTCAACCTCACCCCCAAAACCCGGTAAATTGATTAAAGCACGTCGAACGTCTAGACAGAGATTGTTAGAGTGTTATCAAAGTTAAGAGTAAATAACCCGTTTCCTATCGACGTGTACTATTACTATTTGATATTCAATATAATATTCGATTTTTAAGTAAGTTACGAATGGCTGTATATAATGTTGGTGTTAAAATTCCCGTTGGTGTCATAATTCCAAAGTATATACTTTTAATTTTTTTATCTGTCATTAACCGTTCATCGTGATTATAGAATATGATGCCATCACGTGTTTTCAGTTGGAAATTGAAATGAACCAAACAGTATACACAGCTATTCAACGCCTGATTGTCTTGTCATAAAGATTACCCTTATTATTCATCTGTTTGTTTATGATTATTTTCAATGGACCAATATCAGGCATTTAATAGCCTGTCACCACTTTTTGAACTGAATCCGAATCGTGTATGAGTTGATAGTCATATGTCTAATGTTTTTGTCTTAAATGTGGGGTTCCGCAGGGTTCAATCATTGGTCCTAGGGCTTTTAAAATGTACACCAGGATGTTGCCGTCAATATTCGCCGCCATAAGTTGCAGTTTCATATCTTTGGTGACGACACTCAGCTTTACTTAACTTTCAACCCTAAAATTCCCGGTGACTGGGCTTGTGCTTGCTTTAAACTCTCTGCTTGATGAACGCTGGGCCAACAACCTCGGCGTGAAACCCAGGGTAGCAATAATGCTAAAATAATAAATGTGATTAATAGTATATATTTTGCTCTGTCACGACAACTGCCGCGGTATTGAGCACTCTCACTGCTGAGAGAGGAGAATATTATGTGATATTTTTAAATTTAAATACAAGATGTTACTCCAAACACCTTTGACAATAATGATTTCAAACAATATTCTTGAAATTGAAAAATAACTATATTAATGTGTATTCATGTTGTAATGTTTTCACTTTATTTTATATAAGCATCAACATTTGAATCAACAAAAACAAAAACAAAAATCAAGTGTTTATTTACACTTTTTCTTCTGAAATCTGGTTCTTAAAACTCTTAAAATAAGGTCCAATGGGAGAATTATATAACCAAATAGTTTAGTTTCAATGTAAAATCATGTGTTTGACGAAAATATCGTGAGTTTCAAAAATAATTTAAAGTATATACTTTCTTAATAACAAACGTTAACTCTAATTGTTGTCAATGGGGCTAGTAGCTAAAAAAACTGAAATACCGTCTAGCGTAGCTGCCGCCATCTTTTTAACAATAATCCGTATGTAACTCCCAAGAGCACTTGCGAATCGTCTTCTGCTAAAATTTCGAATGAGCCCATGAATTGCTTTTAATTTTCCGAATGATAATGAAACTGAAACATGATTGATAATAATGTGAATTGATAACCCCACACATAATTTAGTTTAATTCGACCGTGAGTATGATTCTTTTTAAAGGCGGTGTGAGCGAAATTGTTTAACACCTATGACGTTACGCATTATAATACTACGAAGGATTGAACTAAAGTGCAAAAGCGGAAAGATGCAATCTTGTTTTTCAAAATTAAGTTGACACTTGAAACTTTTAAATTCTAAATAGGGATCAACGGTAAATGTGATAGACTTCATTTTTCACACAAAATAACTAAAGAGTTGTCGTTCTTACAAAGTTCATTATGTTTCGTATTTCAATTTGAGTCAAGCATAAACACAATAGACAATGAGATTCATTTGGCATATCGAGGTCTTATTGCCACAACGCCTATCTGTAATATATTTTTTTTGCTGCCAGTTGTTATATATAGGGTTGGTTATAATTATAAGGTTGAAAGTAAAGAATCGCAGCAATCCGTTGAGTGTGTAGATGAGAGAGATCGGTATGATATTTTAATTGGCACCATACCAGTGATACACAGGTAATCTTCATGATTTTAAGAAGTAATACACCATTGGCGATGCACGTGCCATGACTCTAATCTGTTAGACTAGGGCTTCCCTGTGACATTTCAAAAATGGATCCAACCTGTATCAGTAGCGCAATAAATCGAAATAAATGTAATGCATGCTGCAATACATATCAAAGATGCACCCGGGGCGTTCATATTATGGTTTATCATGTTTCGGGTTGGTAAAAGTACTGCATGTGTAGTTACATGTTTACTGAGTTGCATGAAGATCCATAAAAGTGTTAATAAAAATCCACTAAATCTACATACGGTGTTTGTGTATACTTTACGAATCCAAAACAGAGAGACTTTTTTTAAATGAGGATGTTGCACTTCTTCGATTATGTTAATGTTCTGCCATATGAAAGATACTATACGTGGACGCTTACAAATTGGTTTGATTTCATTTTTTTCATTTTTACTGTATTTCCTATAGTGTCTTTCTTTATTTTCGGAAATCAGTGAGTTAGCGCCTTTTGGAACAAAAATGTTTCGACCAATTTTCAAAAAACACTTTACCAAGCAATCTTTATTTCCAAATAATGTACACCTGAAAGATAATATCAAATCACATTGAAAACAGAAAACCGTATTCAAATACCTTTTCAACTTTTTTTAATTATGAATTTTGTGAAAAAACTGAAAATGTGGGCAATTTGGTATATTTTTTTAATTAACAAGAAGTTTGTTCGTGTGCAATTTTCAAAACAATAATCCCATACATTTTCCGTTTTCTTCATTGCATTTCATTTAGGACATTCCTATCAATGTTTTACCATGATAAAAGAACCATATTTCCACCATTTTGGCTTAAAAAATAGTGAATTATATTCACATTTCCGGAAATTACCGAGGGCCATAACTTTGGACCCGAACAAGCTACAGATGTAGAACAAAGTTTAAAAGATGTATTTTGTAACTCTCTTTATTATTCTGCGCCTAACTCATTTTTTTTCAAAAAAGTGAGTTAGCGCCTTTTGGAACTAAGCTCTTCATTTGCTATCCTCCATTATGTCCGAGTATCCGTCTAAAGAGTGGCACTCACCGGGAGCTCAAATAAAGAATGATTTTACTGCGCGCTTTACTTTGCTTTGCCTTTTGTTATTCCCCTATTAAGGACCAAATTTGTTTTGATTCCCAATTGTGGGGAACAAACTTGTCCTGATCCCCACATATTTTTTCACCACTTCTACTAAGGTGTAACACTTACTATTGTAGATAGAATACGAAACCTCAATATAGTTTGATTTATTCATTGTAAACGGTATTTTCCGAAATTTGAAGATGGCTAAAAGTG
Source organism: Ophiura sarsii (assembly GCA_035610835.1). Taxonomy (NCBI): domain Eukaryota; kingdom Metazoa; phylum Echinodermata; class Ophiuroidea; order Amphilepidida; family Ophiuridae; genus Ophiura; species Ophiura sarsii. The sequence goes on along the minus strand of CM069450.1, from coordinate 35,399,316 downwards.
CGTTTCTAATACCTAAATTGATGTTACGTTGGATATAAACTGACAAGCTCCCCTTATATTTGGAATACCTGTTTCTAGTTGGTACATAACGTTGTAGTGTTCATGTCTATCTCGTTTGTAAGCGATCCAACCATTCCATTGTATGTCGATAATATAAATTGCTAATCAAACATGAAGCGCTTGATTTGCCACGTATGTTTATTTTTAAGCGTATTTGTATTACTTCGCGTATCTTATATATCTCCTTCGAAGAATATTAATTTCGTCTTTGATTTAGAATTGATACCTTTAAATGTGACAGCGAACACCTAGCGGCGTTGGTCACATTAAATAATCATGCAGAACGTTATTTTGTTACAGGCATTTTACGCTTGTAGTGCCGACAGGAGATAACAAATATAACGAAACTAAATAATCCATGATTATTAAACAACATACATGTATATCGTTGAAGATAGAATCCAAAAATCCGGAACCTCAGTATAGTTTGACTTAAACTGCTCACAAAAAGTTAGGAAACTTTTTTTAATCAAGTATATTTTTATTATTAATTACCCTCTTTGTATCTGTTACATATCAATTGAAAGCTGAAGTGTTCCTCTTTAAAATTATACCACATTTGCAATAATTACATGTTGCTGAACTTGGCCACATGACTGAGAATGAGGCAAAGTCACAAATCAAACAGTCAATAGGTAATGATCAATAATCAAACCGGTCATGCTTGAGAACCATGAATGGTTTACGCAAAGATTTGCACCAGTGAGCACAACACACACACCCCAACCCTCATCTCTTTAGAAAACCATTATTTGGGGATTTGCAAGTGGGTTAACAATGACTCCAGGTGGAAGGTCATGAAGGTAAGTGATGAAAGGTTAAGGCCTACAACTTGTACATTTTTCTGAGACACGGTAAACGTTTTGCAGTTTCAATATGCCGCGTTTAACAGATTTGGAGAGAGCCCGTGCCGTTACCCATTGACTGTTTAGCACAGATAACGGTAATTTTGGCACATTTGATTTGTGACTTTGCCTCATTCTCATTCATGTGGCCAATTCCAGCAACATGTCATCATTGCACATTTGGTACCATTTTAAAGAAGAACATAATACAAATATACTTGATTAAAAAAAGTTTCCTAACTTTGTGTGAGCAGTTTACATTACAGATTCTTTTTGTTAAAACTAAATCTGGTTTTTTTTTAAATTTATTTTATTAATGCTAACTAAAGATTGTTTTACTCAGGAGCCAGATTAAAGTCATCGTATTATACCTAAACTGTACTCCCTTTTCAATATGGACTTGTTTAATATTTGGAGAATAAAATATAGCTCGTAGCTGTTTTGCTATATGGTCGCCGTAGGCGGCCATACATGACGACACAAATCTGGTACCGCCTATACATTATGAGGCCAACGTATATAGCAAAACAGCTAGGAACTATATTTTATTCTCATTCTTATTTAGTTGATTGGTTAATTTAATCTTTTATCATAAAAATGACGCTTTTTGTTACATTTATTTTATCCAAACAGCAACAAATTTCCCCTTTATAAAATCGCCGAATACAGCGAAGGGTTTACCAACTTCCTGCTTCGAATAATCGCGTTTTTTAGCGCACGCCCACATGGCAACGCTGCGTTTTATACGCAAAACGCAAAACGCATGACGGCAACTTTGTGTAGGGCACGTTGAACATCTTAACGCGGTGACCATACACACTAAAGCTATTACTATTCGCATGAATTAAGCCCACAATAACTATATGTACCATCGTCTCATAATATTATAGTGCGTATCGGCAGAAAAGCAGCCAAAAACCAATCAATATTTTGAAATATTTTGAAAACATATACAATTCTGTTTACCACTAGGTATCACAGATCGTATATTAGTCTATAATAAATGAGGGAGAGACGAAGAGAAAATGGGCTCGGAATATAAGGTCAAATGCCCCATAATACATCAAAGATCGTCATGAATCCAAATAACAATATACCCTTGGTACTATTAAGCACTATTACTTTAATGAGTTAGACTGGGGCTTTCTCATGACATTTAGACATTTGATTGCACGAAACATGAGGTAGGCTATAATAATACCTGTATAAATCCTTGGTACTATTAAGCACTATTACTTTAATGAGTTAGATTGGGGCTTTTTCATGACATTTAGACATTTGATTGCACGAAACATGAGGTAGCTATAATAATACCTGTATAAATATGCACATGAAATCGACATAAATGTAATACATCCCAGACGTTCACCTCGGGCGTTGGTTCCACCATTTATCATGATACGTTTGGTACAACGTATGTTCGTCCCACCATCATATATCATGTAGTGGCTTGCTGAAAGCGTCGCACATACAGTTTTATGTTGCAAGGAGATACATAATATGTCATCTTTCGTTAAAACAAAAATAAATGGGACATTTTGCAAATGGTGTTTGCGTCTATTTCGCGAGCCAAAAATAGAATCGTAAATGCTTGTATCATTTGTTGAAAAAGCACTTAGAAAAACGCCCACACACACTCAACTTAATGTTGAAACCTGAGATTTAACTTGACATGTTAAAACTCGGAAGTCTTTTTTGAGTCACAAGTGAGAACTCGGCTCGATTTGAGAATTGACCCCTTAATGGAATCGTTACCTCGATTAACTCAAACGTTATGACTCATGATTCAAGATTTTTGACTCGATGTGAATATTAATATCCACCTTAAAAGTTGCTTTGGTATGAAAATAATTTACAACATTGATTCAATTCCTCCAAAGCCTCGTACCTGTATATTTAAATGCATTCAGGGTAGAAGTGCAAACTATTATGAATCGACTTGACTCATATATGAGATTACAATTATTAAGATGACCAGACTCGACTCACACTCTCGGATTATAACATTCAAGACTCTACTTAGTAAAAGTCTACTACAATCTTGGAAAAAAGTCCTTGGAACGCGAACGCTGAGCTGAGCACACGTGCTGGGTATTGTGTGCATGTATTGATACTTAGTGTCTTCTGTTATAAACGGAAATTGTTCAAATGAGATTTTTACTTCCCCACCCCCCATCGATCAATGTTGGGAAACTCTGGCAAGCTGCAGGAGCCACTGGCCTTGGTCAACATTGTACGGGGGAGTGGGGGTGACACTTGTCCGTTAATCACACGCAAGTGTTCCAAGACTTTTTTCCAGGATTGTATAAGAGGAATGCAAAATATTTGATCTAAATTTGGTTTTTCTGTCATAAATCAAAAACCGAATGTCGTATGAATCTCATATTACACACGATTTGAGTAAACAATAGGGGCATCACAGATATAATAAAAATGATGACAGGGAATTAATTTTATTTAGGGAGTGGTCACTGAAAACAATTATGTATGTCATATTTAACTACAATTTGACCCGTTTCTTGATCCCGCGCGTAATAATCTGATGTTTATAAATCAATAAATCAAAGGTATAAAGTTCTTGCTGAGAAATTAACATGTTTATACTTTTAATAATGTTATCACATTGCCTATTTGTTTATTATTTGAAATATGAAACTATACATTTACACTTTCCACGCGACAGGTGTCTGCAGACGACAATCCAAAATTGAACAAAATGTTTCAAAAACGTCAAAATTATTGAATGTCATTTTACCAATATTTAGAATCACCTTATGAAATGCATTAAAATAAGTACAAACGTGCCTATTATTAGTTCAGTTATCCTTGAGATAGACATAAAAGTTAGACAAATCTGTTTTGTACCGTGGTTAAACCAATAGCCGCGTTGAAAGTGTTAACATTTGCCAAGCAGTAAACGTTTATTTGCAATACTATTCCTATCTATTGAAGATAGCTCATAACAGAAAAAAGGAAAAAAGCCACGCCATGAAAGCGACTCGAACCAACGCCAAGCAGGCTATGAACAGATAAAGGGTGCCAACGAACGCTCCTATCCACTCGGCCAAGCGGTCAGTGCTTACACAAGCGTGGATTTGTTTTATTATACATGTTATAGTAATGCATTATTGCAAAGTGTCACACACTTTACAACAGTTTACCATCAGTTTACCATTGGTACATTTTGCTTAAAATAGGCAATTAAACGTTTTTTCATACTGCCTTTGAGTTATCAAGATATGCATATGTGTTAGCTATACCAATCATGCATGTTGTAACTCCGAAATATAAGCCGCATTGGTCACATCTACGCATTTTGATAACAGTTTACCATTTAAAATGAAAACAAAATATGTATAATAATATTATACTATAGAAACGACGGTAAAGTGTTCAATGAACACGCGTTTCAAGGCAACACTTTACCATACACTTTACCACACACTTTACCATTACGGTCCCAACTCGTCTGATGATTTCTTTGTGAATAAAGCTAAATTCATTTATCGCAGCGCTATTTTAATCAATAAATACAATAAAATATACTACTAAAAATGGTTTATTTATGTATTCACGTATATTATATATTACTTAAATGGTTTATGTATTCACTTATTTAGTTGTTTGGGTTGTTTTTGAGGATGAGATTGAACTGAAGGCCTATAGATAATATTATCGTCGTGCTTACTCATCTGACTCATTAGCTCAGTTGACTAGAGCGCTGGTCTATAACCATCCAGAGGTCCCAGGTTCAAATCCTGGATGTGCAATTTCTTTTACTGACTATCATTTATAATTTGTGGAGTAAGAAGAAACATTTACTCATCATCCAACCATGTCCAACTATTGTTTTTCCAATTATTTTCAAATATTTCCAAAAAATAAATGCCGACAGTTTTGAAAAAAAATGTGTAAGAAAAAAGTAATATTTGAAAAATCCATAAAATAAGGGTTTGTGAATAACGTGTCGGGAAGAAATACCAGCAATTTCAAAATGTTCAAAATAAATTCCAAAAACTGTAGGCAAAAACACCCTTTGACAATTTGAGCCAAAAAATGTTGGTTAATATTAATATGTGGAAATGTAGAACTAAATCCAAATGTAGTTTTTTAAAAATTCTTTTGAATAAAAACAGCCCAAAAAGTGTACGTATAGGCCTATGAACATTCGAGCAGAAAAAAAGTGTTTTGAAAAAAGGTGTTTTTCTTGCATTTTTTCTTGGTGATTATTGGGCCGGGGGATTCATCGTCCCTTTGCAACACAAGTGATGCAAAACAACGACCGCAAATAAAAACAACAACATAATAACAGATGGGCATATGAATAATGAGCATCCATTATTATATTACAACCCGTTAATGCAATACGAAAGATAGCTGTCGAATCTGTCAAACAGAAGTTACTGCTATCTACTGAAGATAGTTATTTACAAGTAGGCCTAAGTTGTTTTACAATTATTTGTGTTACTTTCAACCCTATATATAGATTCCGTTACTTTTAGATACTCTTTTGCATATCTGACAATACATGAATAACTCTCGTAGGAGTATCTGAAAACGCCACATTATGCATTGCAATAATGGCCAATTATTATACATCTTCGAAATGCATTGGTTGATTGATTGATTGAATTTATTTGGTACTCAAACATACATTGCACATATATACATTATAATACAGCATAAGATACACAAAGAAAATGACATACAAAATATTGCACTTTTGAAACATCAATAAGGACATACAAATAACATTATGGGACAAGAGTACCAAGGATAGCCCAAGAAAGCCATAGAAATATATAGCTTATTTCCATTGGGGTCCTCAACATAAAAATAGAGACTGAAGGGAAATAGGGAAGAAAACAAAAAGTACAATGACTAATGGAAACAATAAACAATCAAATGTGAGAGTGGCTAGCAAGATGCTTCCTGACTAATTGTTTAAATGTATTGGAATTTGAAGTGGCTTTGATGTTGTTTGGAAGAGAATTCCAGTGATGGATGGCCGTGTTGCAAAAGGTGAAACTGGAATGGGTTTTGGAGTGAGGAACAATAAAGTTGAATGGGCTACCCCTGGTACTGTAATTATGAAATGAAGATACTCGTGTAAAATTTGACTTAAAATACTCAGGTGACGTATTGTTAAAAATTTTAAAAACATGGTTAAGTTTTAATTGGGCAACTCTGTCCTGGATGTTGAGCATTCTGACTTTATTAAGCTCATCTTGCCCAATGTGAGTGCGTGGGCCAACACCTAAGATAAAACGGACAGTTTTGTTCTGGATAACCTGTAATTGTTTTTTGAATTTTTGAGAAAGTCCAGAGTACCAAGAAGAGCAGGCATAATCAAAATAACACATAATTAAAGCTGAGGACAGTGTCTTGCGGGCTTTCATATTCAAACAGTCCTGATGTCGATACAAGAATTTAAGTCTCCCATTGGCTTTTTTAACTATGTTTGAAGCAATGGAGTCACCGGAAAGACAACTGTCGAGTGTTACACCTAGGTATTTGACCGAAGAGGAACATGTTATGGTATTTCCATTGCAGGTGACCAAAAATTCATTGGCACATTTGAGTTTCCTTTTGGTGCCAAAAAGGATGGCCTCGGTTTTACCCAGATGTAACGAAAGCTTATTATCAGTCATCCATTGTTGACAAGACTCAAGCTCTCGACTAAGTTTATTTGCAATAATGGTAGGATCTTTGCCGGAGAACATCAGGGCACTGTCATCAGCATATAAAAGTAATTTACAGTCAACACTGATGGGCATGTCATTCACATAACATAGAAATAAAAGTGGTCCAAGGATGCTGCCTTGTGGGACACCACAAGAAATGTTATTAGGGGGAGAGTCAACCTGGTTAACATTGACAATTTGTGTTCTGCCTCCCAAATAAGATCGGAACCAATCAACAGAGGACACACCAAGGGCTTCCAATTTTTCTAGGAGAATGACATGGTCAACAGTGTCGAAAGCCTTTTGCAGGTCAATTAAAATCATACCAGTAAAATTTCCAGAAGATGTTTGATTATGTACATAGTCGGTGAGATGAGTTAAACATGTATCTGTTGAAAAGGATCCTCTAAAGCCGGACTGAAATGCATATAAAAGCTTATTGTCTTCTAAGTATTTTACAAGTTGGGTGTAGACAGCCCTTTCAAGGATCTTGGATGCAACACTCAGAATACTCACAGGTCTATAGTTACCAGCTTCAGAACGGTCATTTTTCTTATACAATGGTTTTACACGGGCAAACTTAAAATCTGTTGGAACATAGCTATAATGAATAGACATATTAATGATATGAGTCAAATGATCCTTCAGAACTATTGCACCATCCCTTAAAAATCTGGCTGGGATCCCATCAAGACCAGTGCTTTTTGTAGGGTTCAAAGCACAAAGCTCTTTGAACACAAAATCAGGTGTGATGGGAGAAAGGTGGAATTTGTTTGATTTAGCACCTTTACTTTGGTAGTAATTTTTAAAAACATCGGAATTGGTTGTAAAAAGTCCCTGAGATGGCGGAAGATTGCGCTCTAGGTTGCCAGCAATATTGGTATAAAAATCATTAAAATGAGTGGCCACCTTCCTGGTATTGAAACACTTTCGACCATTAATTGTGAGTACTATCTGAGAATGGTCCTTGCACTTATTAGAGTAGCCAAGAGATTTAAACTGTTTCCACAGGGCTTTTGGATTGTTTTTGTTCTCCTCGATTTTGTTGGAAAAATATGTTGCTTTAGCCTTTTTAATGTTCCTTTGGATTTCATTTCTTAGTTTACAGAATGTAGTGTAAAGCTCAGGTGTGTTATCTTTTTTAAACTGATATAATACCTCATCTCTCATCTGGATGCTGTCTAAAATTTCCTTGCTCATCCATGGTTCAGTTCTAGATTTTAAACGAACAATTTTGATAGGGGCCAGTTTGTCCATAATAGTGATCACGTTTGTTTTTAAAACCTTCCAAGCAGCATCTACATCGCTACAATATATATGGGACCAGTCAGCTGCGGTCAGTGCAGTCAGAAGGTCATCCTTACAGTAATTTTTAAGGGAGCGAATCTTGACTTCATTGTGCCTTTTTTCAGGCTTCCCTTTCGTGACCTTTCTGGTACAATATATGAGAAACTGATGATCACTGATACCAACACCGATCGTACCTGATTGGGTGATTTTGTTAACACTATTACAGATAATGTGATCTAAAATTGAAGCACGAGTTCGACACAATCTAGTAGGAGAATTGATAATTTGCTTACAGTGAAAAGATTGTAAAACATCTTTCATTTGAGACAATAGGTTGTCACGCTTTAAAGCATAATCTACATTGAAATCTCCAAGAATAATGAGTTCAATGTCAGAAGGGATCTTTGTCAAGGTATCATCAAAAACTTCAAAAAATCTGACGTCAGTTTGGGGTCTATAGCATGCCCCGATAACAATAGGTTTTGTTTTGGGTAAGAGAAGTTCAACCCAGACTGATTCAATTTTATTATTGCAGAGATCCCCTCTGACATTGAATGCAATACCATTTTTGATGTAGAGACAAACACCACCGCCATTTCGATTGCGGTCATTACGAATCACGTTGTAACCCTCAAGTTCAATTTCAGAATCCGTAATCGTTTCGTCAAGCCAAGTTTCGGAGATAGCCATGACAGAGGCATTGGTTCTTTTAACCAGAGTTTTAACTTGAGATAACTTGGACGGGAGAGAACGAGTATTCAGGTGGATGAAATGAAGCCCTCTAGATTTAAAACAGTTAAATTTGGTGTTCTCGTCCATCTGAAGATTTCGGGTCGGTGGTGATACTCGTTCTCTCTCGTCCATTTGAAGATTTCGGGATGCTGGTAATTTCTGAGTTGCTGGAGTCACGGCAGGTGTGCTATCATAATTGGTGTCCCTTCCATCGCGCCCACTACCACCACGGAATCCTCGAGATGTAGATTGCTTTCCTTGAATGCGGAGGCTCTTAATTGTAGACCAGACAGTTTGGGACACAGGCACAGTTGAACATTGATGGCCTATGTGGTGTAATTCTGAACTACTGTATTTGATCTTGTCATGTTTAATATTGGGCAGATCAGCAGGTGTAGACGGACCGGGATTAAGTTCTACATCACCACATACAAGCAGTTCGATTTGAAATGTAGCACTACTGTTTGGGTACAGCGGAACATGAGAATTGAGAAACTTGTTGTGATGGAAAGATACTCCAGGCACATTCAGATTGATGAGATGGGATACTGTAGTGTTTATAGAGTCTGATTGATAAAGACATGTAAACAGAGTCATGAACCATAACCACTTCGGATCAATAACTGTTTGACCCATTGTATAGCAATCTCCCTCCTCTACCAGTAGACCAGTACATGTAGTTGGTATAACAGCGTCGTGGTTGACTGAACAGGCACTGTGTAGTGTTCATGCAATAGCATGTATTATAATACACTGGAAAATCTGATATCAGAGTACAACAAGATACAAAAAGTTACCTCAAAATTCATGCAAATGGTAGCATAAACACTTTCAAAAAATAGTCTCTGGAATCAGTGATGTTAGCTTAGCTCACAGTTAGATTTGTAGACATGTAAACAATATAGAACAGGCATAAATCACAGAAGTAGTAGGAGCAGTGAGGAGGAGTGGCAGCCACCAGGCGCTCGAATATTCATATTCATATATAGGGAATTGGTTTCACTGAACGTTCCCGAATTGGTTTCACTGAACGTTCCCGTATTAAATGAATGTCTTTATTTTAAAAAATACTGGGGATGCCAAGCCTATGGTCCCCTGCCAAATACTGTGCAATTTGAGATACACGTGACATTTAGTTTTTGAGATGTGATAGAAAAACCAAATTTATATGATTTTTTTTGCAATCTGCGTATACAATCTTGGAAAAAAGTCCTTGGAACGCGAACGCTGAGCTGAGCACACGTGCTGGGTATTGTGTGCATGTATTGATACTTAGTGTCTTCTGTTATAAACGGAAATTGTTCAAATGAGATTTTTACTTCCCCACCCCCCATCGATCAATGTTGGGAAACTCTGGCAAGCTGCAGGAGCCACTGGCCTTGGTCAACATTGTACGGGGGAGTGGGGGTGACACTTGTCCGTTAATCACACGCAAGTGTTCCAAGACTTTTTTCCAGGATTGTATAAGAGGAATGCAAAATATTTGATCTAAATTTGGTTTTTCTGTCATAAATCAAAAACCGAATGTCGTATGAATCTCATATTACACACGATTTGAGTAAACAATAGGGGCATCACAGATATAATAAAAATGATGACAGGGAATTAATTTTATTTAGGGAGTGGTCACTGAAAACAATTATGTATGTCATATTTAACTACAATTTGACCCGTTTCTTGATCCCGCGCGTAATAATCTGATGTTTATAAATCAATAAATCAAAAGTATAAAGTTCTTGCTGAGAAATTAACATGTTTATACTTTTAATAATGTTATCACATTGCCTATTTGTTTATTATTTGAAATATGAAACTATACATTTACACTTTCCACGCGACAGGTGTCTGCAGACGACAATCCAAAATTGCACAAAATGTTTCAAAAACGTCAAAATTATTGAATGTCATTTTACCAATATTTAGAATCACCTTATGAAATGCATTAAAATAAGTACAAACGTGCCTATTATTAGTTCAGTTATCCTTGAGATAGACATAAAAGTTAGACAAATCTGTTTTGTACCGTGGTTAAACCAATAGCCGCGTTGAAAGTGTTAACATTTGCCAAGCAGTAAACGTTTATTTGCAATACTATTCCTATCTATTGAAGATAGCTCATAACAGAAAAAAGGAAAAAAGCCACGCCATGAAAGCGACTCGAACCAACGCCAAGCAGGCTATGAACAGATAAAGGGTGCCAACGAACGCTCCTATCCACTCGGCCAAGCGGTCAGTGCTTACACAAGCGTGGATTTGTTTTATTATACATGTTATAGTAATGCATTATTGCAAAGTGTCACACACTTTACAACAGTTTACCATCAGTTTACCATTGGTACATTTTGCTTAAAATAGGCAATTAAACGTTTTTTCATACTGCCTTTGAGTTATCAAGATATGCATATGTGTTAGCTATACCAATCATGCATGTTGTAACTCCGAAATATAAGCCGCATTGGTCACATCTACGCATTTTGATAACAGTTTACCATTTAAAATGAAAACAAAATATGTATAATAATATTATACTATAGAAACGACGGTAAAGTGTTCAATGAACACGCGTTTCAAGGCAACACTTTACCATACACTTTACCACACACTTTACCATTACGGTCCCAACTCGTCTGATGATTTCTTTGTGAATAAAGCTAAATTCATTTATCGCAGCGCTATTTTAATCAATAAATACAATAAAATATACTACTAAAAATGGTTTATTTATGTATTCACGTATATTATATATTACTTAAATGGTTTATGTATTCACTTATTTAGTTGTTTGGGTTGTTTTTGAGGATGAGATTGAACTGAAGGCCTATAGATAATATTATCGTCGTGCTTACTCATCTGACTCATTAGCTCAGTTGACTAGAGCGCTGGTCTATAACCATCCAGAGGTCCCAGGTTCAAATCCTGGATGTGCAATTTCTTTTACTGACTATCATTTATAATTTGTGGAGTAAGAAGAAACATTTACTCATCATCCAACCATGTCCAACTATTGTTTTTCCAATTATTTTCAAATATTTCCAAAAAATAAATGCCGACAGTTTTGAAAAAAAATGTGTAAGAAAAAAGTAATATTTGAAAAATCCATAAAATAAGGGTTTGTGAATAACGTGTCGGGAAGAAATACCAGCAATTTCAAAATGTTCAAAATAAATTCCAAAAACTGTAGGCAAAAACACCCTTTGACAATTTGAGCCAAAAAATGTTGGTTAATATTAATATGTGGAAATGTAGAACTAAATCCAAATGTAGTTTTTTAAAAATTCTTTTGAATAAAAACAGCCCAAAAAGTGTACGTATAGGCCTATGAACATTCGAGCAGAAAAAAAGTGTTTTGAAAAAAGGTGTTTTTCTTGCATTTTTTCTTGGTGATTATTGGGCCGGGGGATTCATCGTCCCTTTGCAACACAAGTGATGCAAAACAACGACCGCAAATAAAAACAACAACATAATAACAGATGGGCATATGAATAATGAGCATCCATTATTATATTACAACCCGTTAATGCAATACGAAAGATAGCTGTCGAATCTGTCAAACAGAAGTTACTGCTATCTACTGAAGATAGTTATTTACAAGTAGGCCTAAGTTGTTTTACAATTATTTGTGTTACTTTCAACCCTATATATAGATTCCGTTACTTTTAGATACTCTTTTGCATATCTGACAATACATGAATAACTCTCGTAGGAGTATCTGAAAACGCCACATTATGCATTGCAATAATGGCCAATTATTATACATCTTCGAAATGCATTGGTTAGTATAGGGAATTGGTTTCACTGAACGTTCCCGTATTAAATGAATGTCTTTATTTTAAAAAATACTGGGGATGCCAAGCCTATGGTCCCCTGCCAAATACTGTGCAATTTGAGATACACGTGACATTTAGTTTTTGAGATGTGATAGAAAAACCAAATTTATATGATTTTTTTTGCAATCTGCGTATACAATCTTGGAAAAAAGTCCTTGGAACGCGAACGCTGAGCTGAGCACACGTGCTGGGTATTGTGTGCATGTATTGATACTTAGTGTCTTCTGTTATAAACGGAAATTGTTCAAATGAGATTTTTACTTCCCCACCCCCCATCGATCAATGTTGGGAAACTCTGGCAAGCTGCAGGAGCCACTGGCCTTGGTCAACATTGTACGGGGGAGTGGGGGTGACACTTGTCCGTTAATCACACGCAAGTGTTCCAAGACTTTTTTCCAGGATTGTAGTCTATGAATTGATATATTAGAGAACCAACATCCGTTACTCTAATGCAAAGTCGGGTCAATACAAGCGAACGTATCTAGAGTGATTCCTGATATAGAATATAGGTTATGTAGGGATATCAACCTACATAATATCATAATGTCTACTGCTTCCGGTAAAAGCGGAGATAAAGCATCAGAAATTGTCAGTAGAATATTTATATATTCTAAAGATAGCACACAAAGCTATTTACTGACCAGACTAATTCTTCGGCGACGCGAGAGTATTAAGCTACCTTCAGTCTGCAGCTTTAATCTGTATATCAAACGATAAAAGCTTTTGCCAGTCTCTAAAAAGATTGTATCCATGAGAGAGATAGGTAAATAGATGGATACGTGTATAGAGTCTAGGGCGAGCGAAAAGTAATTCGCTTACGATATGAACGACTACTAACCAATGTAACTTACCCATATAAAGGGATGTCAATTATAAACGCGGGGGCTTTTCAAACTTAAGAGGGTGCCAACAAAAATATTGCCTCCGGTAAAATACGGGAAACATCATCATTAAAGGCTAGCATATATCTCTCCCATATACAATATAGGTATGAAAACCGTTCCTGGTCCGACTAGTCTAAGTCTTCAACGGTTTTTTGCAGTTTGATTGACCATCCATATACCAGTTGCTAAAGTTTTTGCCACAAAAAAAGGTTTTTCCATGAAAGAGAAAGATCATCCTAGATTAATAGGGAAGAATATAATGGAATTAAAAAAAAATCACTTTGGTAAGAATGACTACTTACCAATGCATTTACGCCCTCATTCGTAGGACAGCGTTTTAATTTAAAATTAAAAATACGAAAACACATAGATTTATACTTCTTAATTCGCAATGCTGGCGCTATTTAATATCGTACATGTAGAGCTGAGACAAACATTCATGTACCCCATGACATGGATTAAAGGATATCATTACAGAGGACATGGCAAACACGAGCTAGCAATCATATCGATTCATCAATTATGGTTGTGCTACCATGGTAGGCGAATGTTAAATGACAGGACCTTTTTACGTAGAACAAGTAATATTGTTTAATGAATCGTGAGTTGTGAAACAAAGGGTATTGCTATAGTTTAGTAAAAGAGGACAATTAGGTGATGAGCAAAAGGTCATGCAATAGCTAATGGTCGATTAGTAAAATATCTAGCGCATAATTATGTCGTATGTTATGGTTGTTTAGTTTGCTGGATTTTTTGCAACGTTTGGATTTGTTTACTTTATTAATAGTATTGACCCTCAGAAATTCAAATTTCATAGTTCCCACTTGTTTTCGATCAGCCATTTGGTAGAAAACAGACGTCAAAGGTCATATAGGGATCAAATTATCAGATTATGTTGTGATGCATAACAAATGGTTCCTGAGATCATACGGAGCAAAAAAAAAGTCAATGGTTGTATGGATTAGGTCAAAATAGATCAAAGGTTAACATTTTGCTCAAACTCTTTGTAGAGGGGGATAAATTCTCAAAATCCTCCGATTTAATGAAAATGGTCTCAAATTGATCTGAAAGCTCATGATAACAAGTAATACAATTAATAGTTCTCTACACTAGCTGCAAGGTCAGCGTCTAGTAGTTTCGTTCAGTAAATGGTCAGGAATTAAGCTATTAAAGCCCCAGGCATCTACTCATTCCACCAGTAGCTTAATCCAGCCAATCTGCCAATCTGCCACATTTGAGCAATAGAGGGCGCAATACCAAATGTTTTAAAGGCCTTTTAGAGGTATCCTCTTTCCATACATACCAAAACAAGAAGTACAAACAGCCCACGAATGACGTTAAAATGACGTCACCAAACATGGCCGACCTCAGAATCCCGTTGTATTCGTCTGTACAGTGAAATATAGTCCACAGTTGAAATTTCCGCCAATTTCTTTCACCCGGCTTTCTGCTTATAAGTGTGGGAAACGACGCAATACGGTTCCATCGCCTTTATAATTTGAGCCACTTTGGAATTTAGTTTTTTGACTATAATGACAGGACAAGATTGCTCCGTGAACATGAAACCTGACTTTGTCTACTCTAGCCAATACAGGCATACAGCCTTGACACGTTTTATTTAGCTTTAAACATGTTTAATCATGGTTTAATGTAGCCCAAATTGGGCTAATACTTGAAACTAAAAGTCTAATCTAGAAATGCTATATCGACACCTTCTCAAAATTTGAACATTTTATTTTATAAAATCTGAAATACTAAGTACTAATCTTTATAACAAATTGAAGTTCAAAGCTAGAAATTCTTTATACAACCTCGTTAAAACCATGCTAAAACATGCTCATACCATACACTTTGGGCGCTGTGTGTCATTTCAACCAGGAATTGGCAGACCTATATTGCACCGTCCACGGACAAGCCCACATGCTGTTGAAATTGCTTGCAGGCTTCCTCCCTTGACCAAGGCATGAGAGTGTTGCCACATGAGGGTTTTCAATGTCCTAATTGGGCTCATTTTAAAAACTAAAACCTGCTCAAGCAATAGTATAATCGTGATTTTTTTTCGAAATTTGAACATTTTATTTTACAAAATCTGAATCAGCACTAATTTTATAACAAATTGAAGTTTAAAGTATAATTTTTATAACATAACAAATGACAAACTTAACACTTTGGGCTTGCTGCTGCTCGCCCAAATTATTATTGAAGTTTGGAAGCTATTTATAGACAGCAACTGACATATTGTGAACATGAAATATTTTCTAATATCATAAGTCAAGTTATATCCAACCAATTCCGCTCGTTCAAAAAGCAGACTGTGCTATTACTCGGCTGGTATCATTTGCTTGATCCTCGCGTTTATTTAATTAAGTTTCGCTCGTCATAGATTCTGCTAGAATCATGCTTATAGGCCATCATCAATTGTTATTATTTACTTTTATATACTAATAATGTATTCATTTTTGTACTTTAATTCACGAATATAAAGAAAAAACTGGATTTATTAAATTTGACAATGACCCCACTAGTGTGACGGCCTTGCTACAAAACACCCTAGTCAAAACCTGGTTGTCCAAAGGGCCAGAGCAGGTACCCAAAGCGCTGTAGGCACTAACAGCTGGTGCAATAACTCAAAGAGCTGGGGGAAAGGAATCATGATTTACAACCCTGTATACCATGGCATATCCGTCCGTGGTCAAAAAAGCTCAGAATATAGAGGGAACAGAACCGTAATTGTTTATAACATATACTATAAGATTCAACTATAAGATTTTTTTTCAAAATTGTAATTGTTAAACATTGCAATTTGGCATCCGCCCCCCCCCCCCCCCAACACCCTCGGACTGTGACGGCTCACCCTACAGCAGGGGAAGGCGGTACGCTCGGTTTCTTTGTTCAAAATGAACACAAGGAATGTAAAAGAGATCCCCTAGACACCTAGGTCATTGTCCTTTTTTTAGCTCAATCGGCGAAAATTCTTGGGGGGGGGGGGGGGGGTGGGGAGCTGGTGGTAACCACCCCTTAGGAGGACGAGGGTTAAGGGTTAGCATGGCCATCAACAAGGCATTGAATGTTCAGATGTAATGACTTGACATTGAAAACGACCATATCTGGCTATTTCCGTCATTAGGCAGTGATTCTGGCGCATATGAGCAGATGATGCACTTGGCTATTTTATGAAGTGACCATAGTTAATTTTCCTCGGCACTTTGAACATATTTCTATAAAGATTTTCAACAATTCACTGGATTTATAACTTACATAAAATGACATTATATACATCTATGGAGATGTACCTTTGGAGATGATAGTGACCATTCTCTCGGCATCTTACAAATGTTCAGATTCTCAAACTTTCTTCCTAGCCCCCATATTAAATGCAACGTAAATAGTGATGGTCATCTTAACTTGCATATGGCACATTTGCGGCTATGTCTTGTTATTTGATGTTATATATAGTAGCCAATGTAAGGTTGATTAACTGCTATAATCTTTACGATTCCATCACCTTAACATTTTGAGACTTTCTTTACCCCCGATTTGCAAGCTTTTCGAGGGTAATAAATCTCTCCCTCCTACACTATTTCTCAGATTTACTTCATACAACCTGTTTATTGCCAGGTACTTGCTACCCTACCATCGCTCTCTCAAGCATGGGCCAAGGTTCTAGGCTTTGTATAGTTCCTTGGATAATTTCCTGGGTTGAACTAGAAGCCCTAAATGTTCTTTACCTTTGAAAGTTGTTGCGTTAGCAATTCAAACTTTGAACTTCAATTTGACATAAGAACTAGCGATATTTCATTGTTTTTAAATCAAAAGTTCACATTTAGAGAGAAAAAAATCACAATATACTATCCCTAGAGCAGATTTAAGCTTTAAAACACCACGTGTGGCAAGTCATCAAGTCATGTGGCAAGACTGTAGACTGCCTTGGCCATCCTCAAGGTCCCCCAGCATACGGTCAATGGTGTTGGATCGAACAATTCTTGGGTGGAATTTAGAGTCCAACACGCGACTTTTCAAAGTTCTTGTGTGTTTGAACTTCAATTTGTTTAAAAAACGAGTGCTATTTCAGATTTGGTCGACATGGTAAAATCAAAAGACTGGTCGACATATGTGGCAAGACACATCGCCGGTGTGTCGACTGCCTTATGTGTCTTCGACTGTTGGTCCAGGGTTTTCACACCATTCACACCATGTTCACACGCAAATACTAGCTTCATGGCCAGTTCGACCTGTCAGAAAATATCTCAAACTCGGGCTCAAACTATACAGGTAACTGGAACGTAATGTTATCTTTCCTCAAAAGTTTGTAGTTTCTTAACTATATTCAAAGATGTAATGCTCAAAGTTAATTTAACAGCCCATTATCATCAGATCATGCGCCCAAATCATTGCCGAATGACAAGATCTTAGCTAGATATGGTCATTTCCAATGTCAAGTCCTTACATTCAAAGTCTTAGTGTTGGTCATACTAAGCCGTTAGTATTAAGTCATACCAAACATGTGCAAAGCTCAATATGTAACTCAGCATCTTTAAATAATGCATGACAGACAAAGAATGCACCTAAATGTGTCAGAATTTGTCAAAATGTTTGGCTTTTTGGCTGTTTAATGGCTATTTTTTACCGTTAATTGGCTATTTTTGAATTATGGTAGCCATTTCGGATTTTGTTGAATCTTCTGAATACAATTTCCAGTCCTTGCATATTATTGTATCCACGAAATCCGTGATCTTACCATTTGATTAAACAGCATATATATATATAAATATAGATATAACATATAAAGTTCAAGTAATCGGTGAAAGTGCTCAATGCGAAAAATTGCAGAGCTATAATAAATAAAGTTGAAACACGCAGTGTTTACATTGAGTCACTACTCGGAGTTTCACGCACGTAGGAAGGTGGTGTTGTCTCTACGGTGATCATCAGGTAACTGTATGTACAACGCTATATTAATGATTATTTCTTTTTATTAGCACGGGTGGGCAATTTTCTGCTTTTGTTGTTATGGCGGCACTTATATATAAATTCGCTACGCTTGTTGATCAAGTGGATGGTTTTGTCGCGCCTTTCGTATAATATTTGGAGCTATATAATAATATCAGAAAACAGTGTAGAAACATTGTTTTTTGTCATTTGCTATTTTAAATATTATTTGGCGGCTATCTTAGATATTTCAAAAAGTTATATGGTATGTTTGTAATGCCTTGTATACAAGTGCCAACCCTTTGTACTTCCAGAAGTAATCAACTCTGTCTCAACAGTAAGCTTTCCAACCCCATAATCTAATTAGATGCCTTTTAGGGGCCATTTTGAAAACGCGCTCTAGCAGACAAACTGCCAGGTTACCAGTTGCCTTTTTCTTTTCTGGTATGTATGATGGTCTAGGTCATTGCTGTGAAAAGTTACCGAGTGCCCACCTACCGGTAATCACCGCCAAACGAGGACCATGACGTGGTACTATCCAAACGAAGACACACCAACCTGGATACACACCGGCAAAACGAGGACAAAATGGCGATTAAAAAAGAAAATGTGTATCACACCGCCAACCAGACAGTGCACTATCCAACAGAGGTATGTCAGGGGTATCACATGCGAGGACCTAATTTGGATAGCGTTTTTACACTGTTTGCATCATTTTGCACATATCAGGAAACCGAGGTCCGTCCTCGGTTGCAGGTATGTCCACGGTCGGATGGTGTGTATTCAGACTAAGGTTCGCGAATGACGGTGATTACCTACACTTCTTTCATGCACACGGGAACACTCTCAGATAAAGTATTTGCTTTTGATTACTACTTGTAGTTTAAGCCTTTACTTAAAAGTAATTGCTTCCTTTTTCTGGCAGATAAAAGAATTGGCTCTTTTTAAAATTTATTTGTACTCATATCGCTGAATATGGAGGATATGACGTAGAGCACGTGTGGTCCAGTGGAATAGTTGCCGGTCTCCTAATAATAAGGATGTGAGTTCTAACCCCGCTGGTGCCAATGTGTTTGTGTCCTTGGGCAAGCTTAGGCCAACAAAAAAAAAGAGTTGACTTGCCCTTTCCGACCGACCCGAATTTTCGGAAATCTAGGGTCGCTATTTATTTTTATTTTTTTTCAAAAAAAGAAAAGATTGGAAAAATAAATAAAAAATTGAAAGAAGCACATAACAATAAAGAAAGATGAAAACGTGTTTTTGAGTAGTATCTGCTTGTTTAAAAATAAAAATAAAAAAAATAAAAAATAAAAAATCAAAAAAATCAAAAAACAACAACAACAAAAACTTGGCGCTGATGTAGCTGCTGACTGGACGTTGCATTGTTTATTAATGTATTTGATTTGTAATGTTGTTACAATTCAGCCTGTTGGCTGCGATGACAATAACATTTAGACCCTTTACTATTATTATATATATAAACACAACACAAAAAGTTCCCCTCTCAACAGTTTGTCATAACATCGTAAGGTAAAGTATTTTACCAATAAAACTTAGTCACAAGTCACAACTCGTTAAGCTCCGAGCCAAGAAGGGGATTTACATGGCTGAATGATCATGAATTGATTACACATTACAGTAATATTCACTCAACCACAGGTGTTTTTCCATTAGTAAGAAGCAATTCATAAACTTTTGTGACTTTTGAGAAGGGCAGTTTTTGTCTTCCATTTGAGCTCATACAGCTATTAAGTCATGGACATCTTTCATTTTCAAACAGCACTTAGGAAACAGTCATAAGATTATTTCTAACTAAATTTTATTGGTAAAATATTTTACCTTACGCTGTTAGGACGAACTGTTGAGAGGGGGACTTACTTTTGGTGTTGTGTTTATATTGAGCGGCAATTTCGCAAGATCTATTTGTTATAAATCTTTGATATGCAAACCGGCAAATTGAGAGCACATGTGCTATTTCCCAATATTGTTTTTATAATATCCATGCAGTCACACTTGGATAACATGTATCTGATATAATTATTGGAGAGCCGAATGCCATTGCATACGTATCTAGACGGGCGCATAGTAATTGAATCGATACCTGTGGCTCTATAAATTTAAAGTGGATACTGTAGCCATAAAGCAAACACGCGGGTGCTTTACGTTGAGGACACGTCAACCAGGAAAGGCATTTATCAACGACAATATTGTTACAGTTAATACGGTAAGTGTGCATGCCAAATCTTTAGTGCATCCTGAGGCTATTTCGCGCCAAAGAAATACTGCTGATATAATATTGTGAAATGTAATAATCCCTCAAAAAATGCACTTTTAAGTGCATTTTTCATTGCCGAGCTTGATTTAAAAATCCAGCTCGGCAATGAATAATGAGAACATTTGAATATTGGCATATTGTAGAGATGTATTCAAAATCTTGTTGTTGTTGTTGGCTCTCGTCGCTGGGGAGAAAAGACACATAGCTTCAACAGAAGTCGAATTGTGTGTAAATCTCCATAATGTTGCTCCAATCATCACTGTGATTGTGCGTAAAACTTTGGAAATATGTATGTCACACCATTGGACAACGACGTTCGTAGTTTTGTTATTGTTGCCATTTTAATAAAATGTTGGACAAATCTTGTCTATACTATGAATTATCGGCATCATCTGATATTATATATAACACATTTTTGAACGTGATTTGTTGGTCTTTACTAAAATCACTGATATTCTTCATATATAAAGAATAATTAGGCGGTTTTACCAAAAAAATGAATTGTATAATATATTATATATGCATAGAAAAGATTTCTCACTCATTTCTAAATCAAATGACGTGTAGTTTCATGTTTAAAATAATTAACTTGATGATATGATTTTTTGTAATCAACAACTAACATTCTGGTCCTGATTGGTTCACTTCACTTTGGTGCTATTATTTTGCGAAAAAAAATGCACACAGATGACGTGGACTCTCGTTTAGATGGTCATCACGCTTTGATCCGTTATCAAACATTACAAGGCATATAATGGTTCAATTATTCATCAGTTTTGATGCCATTACTTTTGATTAATGATAAAAGGGACTCATGACGACAAATGTCTAGATTTACTATATAAACCAAATGTTTGGTTAAAAGCCAGTCTATAGCGGGGATTAATGGCATTGTACAAGAATGGATCTATTACACTGTTAACATAGACAGATATCCGGCAAAGATCTACTAATGTTCTGAGAGTACGTCGCTTATGTATGTCACCTGAATCAGCTAATACAGTGTACAAGGAAATCACTTCGAAAGGAGCCAGGCAAAGAAAGAACACAGATCCATTAATGATGAGCATGGCCGTTATTCGGTTCCTTTTCTTCTTGTCATTGGATTTACCAATTGTCGTTAGTTGTTTCCCAATTTTGGATTTGTTCAATGTTAAAATGACGGCGCAGTAGATATAGGCATTGACTATGAATGCGATAATATAAGGTAACGTTTGGAAAATATTTACAACTTGGGTGATCCATGGTGAATCATGAACAGGTTGGCAATAACCAAACTGAGAAGGTAATGTTGGAATGTCGTCACTAAGCGGCCATATCACACAAAACTGGGGTAGCTTTTGTCTACTCGGAATGTTTAAGATTAAAGACACAGTTAAGGCTGTCATCCACGCGACTGCTATAAGTATCCGAGAACGGATTCTCACTGTGCAGAGGGTGTGTAAATGAGGTTTGCATACAGCGTAGTAACGCTCAACGGATACTAGCGTTACCAAGGATATTGAGGCGAGATGACAAGTATCAGCAACTGTCGGCAAGGTAACGCATCCTGGGACACCTAAGAACACTTCGTTGTAGATTCCGTTTGAACCGTAGAATTGCCATAACTTATGGGATACCGATGATAGTAGAAATATAATATCTGCTATTGCGAGATGGGTTAAATAACGATTAGTTATCGTTCTCATCCACGGTATACGAAATACTACCAGGAGAAAAGCTACATTGCCAATTAATCCGACCACCAGAATGCACGGCATAAAAACTGTTATCAGGAATTTATCTACGGGTCCGTCTGTAAGTTGGGCTGCTATATCCAACGCCAAAGAGATGTTAGAAGATACATTCCAGCACGAAAATGTGGAATTATCCATTATTCCATTGTTGTTTGAAGTTTATTATAGTGTCCTATAGCACGATAATGTAGACAGGGTCGATTCACGTCACTTAATGCTTCAATGTGTTAATTCATTATTTGTGTACCGGCACAGTGTTTAGATTAAATTTCAAAATTGGTCCGTCCGTCCATCAAATCGTCCTTATTACTTTTTTACCCCAATGAGTATTCACAATATCTCGACAAGGTAGCATATATCGGATAAACACACAGACGAATAGTGTATCATTCACAAGAGAGTAATATCAATCCAGTATATAAAGTCACATCCACTTGCAGTCATCCTATTTTCCATGTTATCCAATATTATCGGAACCAGCTATTATATATAAACACTATACTGCGGTATGTCCGGTGTAGCTGCAAGTCAATTAAATTCGCATTATGGTTTACAAATCAGCAAGATTAATTTCAGGTACGTTGACGCCGTATCTGACAACGCTTGTATTCTGTCAAGTCTCAATTTCGATGCTACAATAAGTGCTTTAGATGAATGACCACGTGAGCTAGTTCCGCATCTGCGCAATAGCATGTATTTTCATTATGGTACAATTCACTCCTGCACAGGATAGGTACGAGTGATGCGTATCAAATCACTCCTTTATATATTCAAAACTCGATAAAACCGTTACAATATTGCCAGATAATTTGTTGCTGTTCATCCGCAGGCCTTTATGTTTTTTACACATGGGTATTTATTGTCTAGCTGTAATATTATTAAATTTACTCTTAATTCAAGCAATGTTTCAAGATCTTAATTATTGCAACGTTTTGCAAATCACAGGTAAGACGAATACCTTCACAGACCGTGTAAGCTTCGCTCTTTAATGTCAGTGTTGCGACATGACCGTTGTCCTATATTGGAGGCTCGAACCCGAAGCCTCTCCAGATGTTTATAGTTTATACCATTTGAGATTCGAATTAGCATATCGCTAAAAGCGCGGTGTTCTTTGTAGAGCGCTATATAAATGCTTGTTATAGTGTTATTATTATCATTATTATTAGTGTTATTATTATTATTATTATTATTATCAATAACTACTTCCTTTACCACATAAAAAGCAGGCCTATATATTGTCTAAACAGAAATCTCATAAGGAATCAAAATATGATATTGGAATTTATATAGGACCTAATGCTAACATGTTGGCCCGTATTCTCGTACGTATTTAAACACGGTTTTTTTAATATGGAGCCAGGGTGTCACCTTGTAGTACTCCAGCCAGTATTTCAAATTCCTCAGTTTCCCCATCAGGTGATATAACCTTTGCCTTGGTGTCCTTGTATATTTCTGCAATCGCATTCTTAAGTTGCTCAGGTATACCATAGGCCTTCAGAATTTGCAGCATTCGTCCCCTGTGTATTGTGTCAAACGCCTTCTTGAAGTCGATAAAGGTTATGATGGCTGGCAGGTTGTTTGATCTAATTCCCTCAATAATTCTTCGGAGGGCAAGAATGTGGCCAACTGTGGTACGTCCAACTCGAAAGCCATTTTGATTAGCTCTCAGGTGGATGTCAAGCTCAGGTCTGATTCTGTTGAGTATCATCTTGTTGTATAGCTTGGCAACAATTGAGCTCAGACTTATTCCACGGTAGTTGCCTCCCAAGCTGAGATCACCTGATTTTGGTATTGGTATTATGTTGAGAATAGACCATTGGTCTGGCTTTTTCCCGTTCAGCAAGGCATCATTGCAGAAGTCCAGAATGATATTATCCAAATCACATCTTTTGAGCATTTCAGGTGTGATACCATCTTCCACTGCTTTTCCCTTCTACGAGTGCCTTCTTAGCCTTTACATATTCCTCCAAGTCATAGGGTCCTTCTTTTATGCTGAGATTTGATAGAACTGGGGCAATTTCCTCATCCTCATTACTTATGTGTGGTGGGCTCCCAAGTAGATTCTTGAAATGAGTATACCAATTATCTAGTCTCTCCTTTTGTGTGGATCCTTTGATTTGACCCTTTCTTGTAGTCAATCTTCCTGATATATTGTTGATCAGTTTCCAACTCTTACCATGCTTGCAGTTTATGTGGGCATTTTCTACCTCTCTAAGCTTATTGGTAAGGTCTTCCTCTTTCACATGATCATAAGCCTCCCCTAGGCTCTTCTTAGCCTCCTTATAACTTCTCCAATTCTCGTCGTCGTTAGTGTCCAGTTTGTATTTTGCATACGCTTCTTCAATTTGTGATCTCGCCCTTGATACCCGGGCGTCATTTGAGAAGTAGGTTGTTTTCTCTTTTTCCCTCACAGGAATCACTTCCTCTGCAGCATCTTGAGTGGCTTTGATGAATCTGTAATATTTCTCAGATGCAGTTTCTACTTCATCCTGGAGGGGTTGAAACCTATTATGCACCTCTATGCTATATTTGTCTTGCAGATCATTATCAGTTGTAAGTAGCTTCCAGTCGTACTGCTTTTTCCGTTTGATGATTTTACTCTTTCTGAGGCTTAATCGGATACAAGCAGAGACGATTCTATGGTCAGATCCCACACTAGCAATGGTGTTATATGCTTCAGAATTTAGAACACTGTTTCGCCATTTCCGCCTGATAAAGATGTAGTCCAACTGTAGTTTGTTGCCGCCTGGGCTGACATATGTCCACAACTTGCCTTTTTTCTTGCGGAAGTAAGTATTTGCGATTATAAGATCTTTCTCTTTAGCCAGGTCTGCTAGGTACTCTCCATTTCTATTTGTGTCATCATGGTATGTGAATTTGGCGTCATCCTTTCCAAGCCTAGCATTGAAGTCGCCAATAACAAGCAAGATGTTGTGTGCTGGAATGGAGTCTATTGCCCCCTTTAGACTGTTGTAGTGATCTCCTACGATGTCTTCATCCGCCACATTTGTAGGGCAGTAGGTTACCACTACAGTTGTTGCAGGGTTACCATGGAAGTTGACTATGAGTATACGATCAGAATGTGGCTTGATACTTGCTAATGATCTGAGTGCTCCGTTATTGAGTAGTATCCCGACTCCACCTACAGCTGCACCTGCTTTATTTCTTGTTGCTGAGGTAGTGATCAGAGTTCTACCCATAATGCTCTCATATTTCACTGGGTCATCATGGACAATGCGGTGCTCCTGTATCCCGATCATGTCAATTTTACATTTAATTAGATTGGATACAAGCTCCTCCCTACATCGACTCTCTCTGATAGTTCTCACATTCATGGTAGATATTGTGATATTTGTCTTGCATTTTGCAAGAGGTCTCCTATTGCGCGCTCTGCAGTCAAGCTTACTCTTTTTACTCAATCAATCTTTATTCATCAATTAAAAGACCGTACAGAAATTCAAGGATACGGGACGGACTGATCCATCCCATACAGGAAAGACAAAAGACAACAACAACATCTATAAATATATTAAAAGATATAAAACAAAAAACACAAGCCTACATAAAATAATTAAAACCCGAAACCAGCAGGAAATGGGGCCTGCCCTAGATCTTAATATATGGACACTCTATCCAAGAAGGTTCGTGCCTTGCATTCCAAATCGCGTAACTACAAAGGAGAGCATTTTTAGATATCATTAAAAAAATTGTCTTGGCTTTAGAACCAGTAAATTTAAATATTGCACTCATCCTATTTTTGTTCTCCCTAGTAATTAACCCACGTGACCCAATTTCTATACAGCTTAAACACAATTATACTCCCCTGAATTGATGTGCGAAATTAGTGAACTATACCTTTCGATCTTGCGATTATGGGCAGAGGCAATATTCATCTTAAATGGGATAGTAAGTTCAACAACATGAATGCGCTTCTGGGCATTGTCAACAATAACAAGGTCCGGCCATTGGCTGGTGGGAAGAATATTGGGCGGAATGGTTCCACCATTAATTGACCAGCCTGGGATGTCAGCATAAACATAAAGCTTCACAGAAGTGTTATCAGGAATATTATCCTTAAGATGTTTGACAATGATGGCAAGAATTGAATTGCCTTGTGCCTTGTGTAAGGAATGTGGAGCAGTTGTTAAGAATATGGTGGAGGGTTTCCTTATTGACACAAAAATTGCACTTGGTATTAGTGCGCTTACCCCATGTATTGAGATTGGTGAATGTAGGTAAGAAGTCAATAGATGCCCTGACGGCAAAGCTCATAACTCCCTTTGGAAGATAGACCGCCAGGTAAGATCACTATTTTCGGACTCAATGAGCTTAAGTAAATTCCATTGCCATGCTTGTTGAATAAGCGGGAGAAAATACTCTCTCCAGACATCTGTACGCCGGGTGGTGAGGAGGCTTTTGATTTGTTCCTTAACATTCTTCCATTTTGAATTAAATTCACTGGCACAGGATTTGGTAACAATATCAAAGTTTTCCTTCCATTTGGCAATCCCATTTTTTGCCAGCTTCCGTTTCCACATACATTCTCTGGACGTTTTGGAACGAATGGCATGAAGAACACGATCATCAGCCTTTATCATACACCTGGCGTAGGCTAGGGAGTGAGATTCAAGGTATCTTTTGCTCATCCCTTTACAGTACATGTAAAGCCTATGGTACTGAAATTGTGGTCGTATGTAGCCAAGATATAAATCTTTCATTTAATGTCAATAGGTCCATTCAATCTTTAACGTTTACGTCTCTAGGCCAATTCAAATGAAAGTGGGGCAAACACTCCGCTCTCCCGTGTTTGTGAGCGGGTCGCTTAGGGTTCGCAGAGGTACGTTAGGTTCATGAACGTTTTTGAGCATGTTCAAAACATTTTGAGCGGATGACAACGTAGTAGTCAATACGCTATGTATACGTTGAGCCTTCGCTGCGTGAACGTTTCGCAAGTTGGGCGTAGGTTTAATCTATGGGCCTGTCACGCCATGGCGTATCGCCTGAACGTATGACAACTTACGCGAAATATAAAAAATACGTTGGTGTACGTTGGCGTACGCTGATATAAGTTAAGGGTTAGTTGGGGATACGTCGTTTACGTTACGAGCACGCTGTGATACGCTGTGAAAATTTGGAACACGCGAACAATTATTGAGCATGTTCAAAATTTCTCGGCGTACTCAACGTGGGTTATAAACTGCTCACAAAAAAACTAGGAAACTTTTTTTTAATCAAGCATATTTTTATTATTTATTACCCTCTTTGTATATTATATATCAATGGAAAGCTGAAGTGTTCCTCTTGGCCACATGAATGAGAATGAGGCAAAGTCAGAAATCAAATATGCCAAAATTACCGTTATCTGTGCTAAACAGTCAATAGTTAATGATCAATAATCAAACCGGTCGTGTGTTTGAGAACCATGAATGGTTTACACAAAGATTTGCACCAGTGAGCACAACACACACACAAGTGGATTAAAATCAGTAAGTTATCTTGCTTGTTTTCATTACAGTGTCAATTTGTTTGTTCACACAGTCACACAAAATTGCTAATTTTGGCACATTTGATTTGTGACTTTGTATCATTCTCATTAAGGTGGCAAAGTCCAGCAACATGTAATCATTGTACATTTGGTACCATTTTAAAGACAAACACTTCAGCTTTCCATTGATATGCAACACAGTACAAGAGGGTAATTAATAATAAAAATATACTTGATTAAAAAAAGTGTCCTAACTTTTTGTGAGTAGTTTACGTCGTTTACGTTAACACTTTCCACGCGGCTACTATTTTTACCATACACAAAAAAGATTTTTCAGAAACCTTTCACAATTTTCAAAGTGTATATCAAAGATTACTGACCCAATACTAGGCATGTTTGTACTTATTTCAAGGCATTTCTCATGGTGATTCTAAATATGGTAATGAAATTCAATAATTTTGACATTTTTTAAACATTTTGTGACATTTTGGAATGTCGTCTGCAGCATGCTGTGATACGCTGTAATCTTGGCCTTCTTGCATTTTCCTCCTCCTTGGCCTAGGGCCCTGGTTGCTTGCTTCTTCTTGGGAGGCATGTTGACTGCTTGATGACATCGGCGGGAATGATGTGCTGTGAGATCAGCGCGGTATTTATACGTCTACAACGGCATAGGTCACGTGTTCGTTATACGCCGAGGATACGCTGAAGATACGTCGAACACGGCAGACATACGCTACGAATACGTTAAACATACGTTGGTAATACGCTCGCATACGCTGTGATACGCTCTCATAAGTTTGTTATACGTTTGTGATACGCTATCAATACGTTAGTCATACGCTATGTATACGTTCAATAAGCTATAGAAACGCTATGGATACGTCCATTCCAACACCGATGTCTACTTTTTCTATGCAATTTGGGAAGTTGGACGTTCTTGGACTCTGACAATTTTCGAGCTATTTGTTGTATACGTCGGCATGCGTTCAGGCCATACGCCATGGGGTGACAGGCCCAACAGCGCCCTATATGGATGAATGCGGAAGGTACACCCAACGTACGACCCGTTCACACAGCGAATGCTCAACGTATACATACTAGCGTATTGATCACAACGCTAATCTTACGCTCAACAAACAGGCTAGATAGACATCTGGATGAATATTTGGATTGGGTAGGATTGCGTACTGGATAGGCACATTTTGATACCAAACATAACACCTAGCAACAAAGATAAACCATGATTAGCGCCATTTAAAGAAAAATTAGTCACTTTTCAAAATTCACATTTTCAATTACTACACGGGAGGAAACTCGGTGTGTGCGAGGTTCACCCCGTGTGTGATACTGTTATTAACCAGGATTGACCGGCGGGCAATCGATCACACAGTGCAGCCGTGTACACTACTCTGCGCTGGGCGTACACTTAGTGAGCGGGATATTTGATTCCGAACATAAAGGGCATTATGTGCTTGTTAACAATTGGTGATTTATTCCGCGTAGTGTATTGAAAATGTGACTTTTGAAAAGTGACTTATTTGCTATAAATGGTGCTAATCATGGTTTATATTTGTTGTTAGGTGTTATGTATGGTATTAAAATGTGCCTAAAATATTCATCAATATGTCTATCTAGCCTGTTTGGTAAAACAATAATCGAAAGTTACTTTAAATGAACTATACAAAGTGTACGACTGTCTTTTGTTGAGCACACTATAAGGATAAGGTCCCCATACTACATGTACTCGGTATTGAAACTATGAATAAAATGGAGATCACTAACAAAAGAGACGTGAACAAAAGAGACTTAAAGGAAGTATATAGGTTAGTAGTATGAAAATAATTGTTCATTATCCGTGGAACATATCTTTAGCGTATTTTCCTTTCGGAACAAAAATGACATTAAATAATCACCCAGTTCGTTAACCCTGTCGATGTCTGATGGTGTATTGGACCTAATAGCTACTTATTCCTTTAAAGTTTGTAAATAGGTAGGTGAGCCTGCTCGATTTTTCGAAAAATATTCCCATGGAGTGACTACCTTTCTGACGATCTTGAAAATGTCGCCGTAATCGCCGATGTTTCCAGTAAAAAAAAACAAATTTGAAAGATCTCTTAACATTTATCTAGATGATATTCACAGTTTATAGTCAGGGTGCATGTAGTTGATGTACCATTAATCATAATTAATCAAAAATCATAGGCATTTACGCAACTGTATTACTGTCAAGTCTTTTTAATTGAGGATTTTTCCGATTCAAGTTTTAAACACCGTCCTTAAGGGTAGGGGATACCCCATTTAGTATAGTGCACCCTTAAACCGAGTCTGTGATTAAATATTCGTAAAATTACTCTTTTCAGATTAAAATTAA
The DNA here is from genome assembly GCA_035610835.1 of Ophiura sarsii. Taxonomy (NCBI): domain Eukaryota; kingdom Metazoa; phylum Echinodermata; class Ophiuroidea; order Amphilepidida; family Ophiuridae; genus Ophiura; species Ophiura sarsii. The sequence goes on along the minus strand of CM069450.1, from coordinate 35,369,198 downwards.
ATCTTGTAAAGTTCATCTATTTTAAAATCCTGATTGAGATTTAAAATTTAAATCCCTGACATTTAGAGTGTAGCTCTTGCCACTTACGACAACAATGTTACAAGTTTCGGAATATTATTATTATTATCGCAATTTCTCGAAACGTTTCTTTAAAGCGTCCACTATTCAATATTGTTCGATTCATTTGACGCAGTTTATAACGGATGTGGACTAAATAAATGGCACTCTCTGTAAAACAAAATTTAAAGCAGCAGCAACCTTATGCCCAGCGTATTTTAGCCTGACACTGTTTAGTGTGGAATTATTTTATGTCCTTAGGTCATTTTTCTTTTAATCGACGTTTTGTGGTATAAAGAAGGTCGATTTATTCTGAATCCTGACAGGTGTAAGTGTATACAAATATATATATATATATATTACAATTGCAACATTGTAGAAATCCCTGTTTTGATCAAAATGTAAGGCACAGCCTCCATCTCATCTCTGCAGTACCCTTTTAAATACAGTGAATATGGCCATCAGCGTCGGCTGATATCGACTACAACCGTGCAAATAATGTCAAGTTTTCTAAATGTCAGATGTGATGATCTGATTTATAAAAAGCTTCCCATAAGGAAGTAAAGAGTTCAAAAAAAGTAAGTACCCTGCAAAAAACTCGTATAGGATCTTAAAAAGTGCCACTTTTTCAGAAGAAAAAAAATAATTTTGAGGAAATGTGACTGTTTTGAAGAAGAAAAAACACACCATGATTTTGAAAAGAGGAAACTTTCTATGGGTAGCCAAGCGTTTTCCATTTTCGTAAACGTTTTAATTTATCAAAAAATCTAATTGTGTGTGGACTGTGCAACTAACGTGATCTAAATGTATCCCGTTTATATATTTGTCATTAACATTTCGTGGAAGTGCCAACGTAATTAATGCCGCCATAGATGTAATGCAGTTTTAAGTGATCAAGGTAATCTGAAACACGCGAGCGCATTTCCAACGATTCATAAGAACATTTGAATTCTTTACATATACGAGATTTATTGTGTTACAGTCATCATGGTTATGATACCTTCGTAATGGACAGTCTATATCTTCTCATTTTTTACTGGTCGATTTAAAAAAATGTGCCTTATGCACGATTTTGCGGGTAAGGGAAATAACAAGTATAATATCGTTACTTTAATTGTAAGTTTTCCTACTACCAAAGTCGTGCATTTCTACGGTCATGTGGGGTACCTTTGAAATCAACCCGATTATTCATTATGATTTCTATCCAGTGGCGTAACTATACTTTTTCATTTGGGGGGCAAGAAGGGGCAGTGACTTGAAATGGGGGTGGGGGGGGGGGGGGGGGGGGGGGCTCCTAATGGGGGGCTCCATTCCACACCCACACCGATGGGGGGGGGGGGGGGGGGGGGGGGGCTCCAGCCCCCACCCCCCCCCCCCCCCCCCCCCCCCGCTCAATACCTGGCATTTATCTAGGGGTCTATAATAGCTCGCAATGGGGTCAGACTTGAGAAGTGACACCGGTTGAACGAACACATGAGCTCCTATGTAACTGGCTGTCTAGAGTGGGGCTTCCCCTTTCGCGGTGTTGACTTGTTGAAAAAATACCCTTTCAGATACCCTTAGCAAGGGCCCGCGCTGCGGTAGAAAAAACATAGCCTCAAACCGTATTTTTGTTCACGCGTTTACTTTTTTTACAATCGTATGTGTGAGTGACTCCGGAGGGCTTGTAACTCGTAAGGAAATCACTTTGTGTTTTGGCTGACCTAATTGTAGAATGTTTTATATAGAGCTGGGTCATAAAATGTTGTTATTTAATATATATACAACGTTATGACAAAATGACATGATATACATTTATTGCACATTAAGCTCAGGATTTAAGTGCTCCGGTGCCATTAAGTTATATATCAACGTGGCCGATTGCAGTTTACCGCATTAATCACGAGCGGTATGATCTTTGCGAGCCATTTTACGCTTAATGCGACTGAACGTAGATAATTGCATTACATTTAATATACCTCAGGGTGTCCCGAAAGTTACGAAGCCTGTTGTGTAATGAAAGATAGGGTGCATGCTATGGTAAAGTAGCAGGAATTATGGATATTACTCTTTTTGAAATCGTCTGCACCCGGCAGGCAAACGTGATACGGACAACATTTATACGTAGTCGATCCGGTATGAGTCCTCATCCATTGCATGTGCATATCCCTGATAGTGATATGATTTTAATGTAACTCACTATTTCTATACAGATTTTACAAGATATGTTGCATTTTGCACACGATATTAATTTTAAAAAATCAACGGCGATAAATATTTGCACGGAGTAAGATATTTACTATCTAATATCTTGTGACAACATTCGGTATCTAATTATTATCTAATTCGTGCCCGCCTCGTTCACCCAGCTCTCATATTAGCTTTATCTACTAATACTATACTCAAAATAAGTAACAGACCAGTTATTAAATATACTCTTAACTCCTAAAATAGCTCCTAAATTTCTCTTCATTAACATGATACATTATTTATTAAAATCGGTTAATAAATAAGGACTCTACATTGAAAGGGATAGAACGAAGTGCAGTTTACACTTGAGTTTTGAACACGCAAGACAGTGTGACAGGGGTGTGTATGGGTTGCATTGATCAATTGAAGCATCCCCAATCCACGTCTTACCAGTGGCGTACCCAGCTTTTAAAAAGTTGGGGGGGGGGGAGGGGGGCACGACACATTTTTTTACAGAATCTCCCAAACAAATCGTAACTTTGCACAATTTCTTTCCCCGTCAGCAGCTGGAATCTTGATAAGTGGGGGCAGAGGGGGGGGGGGGGGGGGGGGGGGGGGGGGGGGGGTAGCGATGAAGTTGTGCGCATAACCGGCCGACAAAATCCAATGGTCAAATCGATCCCCTTTTTTGATTTTTTTTACCGGAGGGCGTGTGCCCCCTCCGCCCCCCCCCCCCCTGGATCCGCGCCTGGGTAGTAGTTGGGGGTTTGGGTAGGTTAGGGTGGCTATATTGTTAGAGGGTACGGCTGATAAACTGCGCTGTGCCCAAAGGAATCAACATGCCCTAGATAGAAAAGATGATTATAACAAAATCATGCAGTCATCGACAGGAGACACTCAACTATTCTTCTCTGATAAGGAAGCATTCAAAAACATCAAAGGTAACCCAAGCAGAGCTAGTTGTAAACGGTGTGCACCTTGTCGAGACAGAGGACATAAGAGCGGCATGGGCCGACCACTTTGAGGGTCTTGTATCTCCTCAGGCTCATGAAGATTATGACGAGAAATTCAAAGAAATAATTGACGAAGGTGTGCAGACTATTCAAAGCCTCATCAAATCTATGAAAGGTCTTCACCCTACACCAATCTCTCTAGAGGAAGTCCCTAAGGCAATTTTAAAGCTCAACAAAAGGAAAGCAGCTGATCATGAAGGTATATCCGCAGAATACATTATGCACGGTGGAGTAACATTAGCCCCTTACCTGACGGATCTCTTCAATGTTATTCTTGGTCTCACATATATTCCATCTACTTTCAAAGAAGGTCTGGTGATTCCAATCCCTAAGAAGGGCAAAGACGCTAAAATCCCTAACAACTACCGTGGTATAACATTTACCTCCATTGATGGGAAAATCCTTGAGCATGTCGTACAAAAACGCCTGCGAACACAATTACAACAAGGGCAAAGCAAACTCCAGAGAGGATTTACAAGTGGCACATCGTCAACTTTTGCTGCACTATTAATTTCAGTTATAGCAGAAGCTCAGGACAAATAAGTGAGCTTTTTGTGGCATCTCTTGACGCCAGGAAGGCCTATGATGTGGTTTACCAACACGCAATGCTACACAAGTTGTACTATCATGTTTTGATCCAACGCTATGGATGTTGGTGTAGGAAATGTACCAGAATGCTATATGCAAGTAAAGTGAAATGGATTGGAGAAGCATCAAGATCGTTCAATCTCAAGCAAGGTGTAAGGCAAGGTAGTGTGCTTTCCACAGACTGCTACAAAATATTCATCAATGACCTCCTCAGAATGCTAGAAAGATCCGGCGTGGATATCGGCAATGTCTATGTGGGCGCCATCATGTGCAGACGAGGTCCTAGTGGCAGCAGAATCCATGACAGACCTGCAGATTATGCTTCAAATAGTAGCTAACTATGCACCTGAACATCGGTATATCATTAACTCAGAAAAGAGAGACGTCCTCACCTTCATTATTGCAACATCATATGGGCTGATTCTAAGAACTGCAACCTTAATTCAATTCATGTGAAACAAAAGAAAATTATTCGTCTTTGTTCAAATTCACATTACTTAGCTCATTCTACCCCTTCGTTTGCAAAATTGAAAACCCTCACTATTTATGACATTCATAGGCTACAGAAGGCTATGTTTATGTATAAATTTGCAAATAACATGTTACCTGATTTATTTTCTCATTACTTTAATAAATCAGATGTCTTCCACTCCTATGGAACAAGGTTTTCACATCTTTATAGACCCCCACAATTTAGAACTGATCTTGCTAGACATACTATTAGAAGACAGGGACCATTGGAGTGGAATGACATTAATGATGATATTCGACACTGTAAATCAGTCAGAAGTTTTAACAATAGATATAAAAAATATTTACTATCGTTTTATTCATGAGGTCATAATTAAGGAACTTCATTCCTAATATATGTATAATTACCGGTACTTATATAAATCCGTATTCTATCGCTTTGATGTCTTACATAATCATTATTCACAGATGTACACTATAATCGTTACTGATCTGTTATTGTAATTTTGTTCATGCCGTTGCCAACATACACTCGAGTTCTTTGCATTATGGCTAATGATTTTATTTAGGTGGCCAGTACTTCCCGAGCTCTGCTCTGATTTGGTCAACCTACCATAGTATATTAATTGTATTGTCATTATTATGTATCTCATTTGTGGAAAATAAACTGAACTGAACTGAACTGAACAACTCCAAGACACCTATCCAAGTCTGGAAAGATGCTCAGCCATTCATGCTTGGTGAAGAAGCACTAAAAATCACAGAAGAATGTTCACATCTTGGATTTCTGCGTTCTACAGAGAAAGGTCATACACAACTTGTTGAAGAGCGTATTAAACTTGCAAGAAGAACAACCTATGCATTGATGGGTGCTGGCTTACATGGCAATAGTGGTATCAACCCCTTAGTCTCGGCGAAACTGATCACTACTTTCATCATCCCTAGATGTACATGGCCTGGAGACTGTGATGATTAAACTATCTGATCTTAACTTGAAAAATACCACAAGTAGATGCTGAAAAGGGTGCAACACCTACCTGACAGGGTTGCTGATGGAGCTGTATATATATCAACTTCCATTGGTCCAATATGTGTAGCCAACATGATGCCAATTGACGAGCGCCAATGTAAAACCAATATTGGTCCAATATTGGTGACCAAGAGAGTGCCAATGGCATTGGCACTCAATTGGTCACCAATATTGGTCCAATATTGGTTGCCAACATGATGCCAAGGGGCGGAAAATGACACCATTGATTTGATATACAAATTCTGACGCGGTCTAAAAATTGCGGCCGCTGTTAAAAGTTATCGCTTCCCGCGGCCTTTTGGCTAGGATATTGTGCCTTGTCCTGTCCCTTGAAGATTTTTTCCCTTGTCCTTGGGCTTTCCCTATTCCAAAGTTGGTTCTGGCCACGGGTTGGCCCGGGATCAGCTCACTCCTCTTTAGGGGAAGTAAAACAATATAAAGATAGAATTCTTCCTACCAAACATTTCTCCAAGATCGCCCAATATTGGCTCAATATTGGCACTCATTGGCGGGTGCCAATATTGAGCCAAGCTTGGGCCAATGGCCAAATAATATTATGCCAATATTGGGCCAATGAAAAATCAATATTGGGCCAATATTGTTATGTTATATTGGCCCAGTATTGGCCCAATATTGGCACTCATTGGCAAATGCCAATATTGGCCCAGTATTGGCCCAATATTGGCACTTATTGGCGAGTGCCAATATTGGGCCAAGCTTGGGCCAATGGCCAAATAATATTATGCCAATATTGTAAGCCAATATTGGGCCAATGAAAAATCAATATTGGGCCAATATTGGGCCAATATTGTTATGTTATCTGGGAAGCAAGTAAGGCCAAATATTATCCAGGAACAGATAGTACATGTTTATTATGCAAGAAAGATACAGAGAATTTGCAGCATTTCCTCACTCAGTGTGAAACCCTGGAACAAGGGAATACCACCTACAACAATATTATGTGATCTTTTCCATAGAGCGCCCTCTATTCATGATTTTTTTTTAGAAAGTACATTTTTTTGCAGATTTACATTCTGATCATAAATTGTACATACATTCTAAGTTACAGAGCGATACTATTCCTAATTACCTCAAAATCATGGCTTTAGAGTGAATTTAGAGTGAAAATATAAACTGTCGGTGTTATCCCGACAGTTTATTTTCACTCTAAAACCATGATTCTGAAGTAATTAAGAATCGTATCGCCCTGTTACTTGGAATGTATGTACGATTTATGATCATAAATGTAAATCTGCAAGAAAGTCTTCTTTCAATTTTGTTTTCGATGTTGAGTGCGTTCCCTGGAAAGATCACATAATATACCTTTTAGCAGGCAATGAAGGAAGGATATCCTGAATTTGACTGGGAAACTCTACAAGGTGAAAATACCTCTCTTCACCAACTGATATTAGACTGCACCGCTGTGGGATTATTCCCATATTCCCATATCCCCAAAAAGAAAGTACTTCTAGAAGACTTAGTTATGCACTTCACCGACACAAGTGGTAGACTATGGACATTAACTACAGCGCCTTCATAAATAACTAACACTTATTTAGGACGAAATATATACAAAGGAGACCGCTGATCGTTTACCCACTAACCTACAATGAAGCATACATCTATTTTACTTCATACTGTTTTATCGAATCAATATATTCAGACACCAACGACCCGAAATGTGAGATTTCATGCTACTGCATCGGCGTAAAAACTGACATGAACTGGAAGAAATGGTAGCCAATTTTAGATGAAAACGTCCGTAAATCCCTTATTTTACAACGTCGTAAAAAATCCATCTATACAGTGGCACATTATAATGAGTTGTTTGATATCCTTCGTGTTTGAAATTGTAATAGTGTTTAAGACGATTTTTGCCGCATCATTTGAAGCCCGATGTGAAGCTCAATTGTATAGTGACCAAAATTTGGCACTTGACAATAAAGTGTTTGAATCTCCCGGTTATAACTAATATAATAATAATAATAATAATACCGTGTTTATATAGCGCCTTACAAATAACACAAAGCGCTTTACATGAAAAATATCACAAAATACCAAAAATACCTGATAAGAATGCAGACTAAAACAATTAAAATATTTTTTAAAAAGCACATGACAATGAGCGAGAAAGCAGTTACCAGCACTGCCATGTGTGGTTCGGACTCCCCAGACATATCGGACGAACGCACACAAAGAGATCATGCGTCCGAAATGGATGGAAGGTCCGAATCAGACTGAATTGTCACACAATATTGCACATTAGAATATAAAAAGTGTTGAAAAAATAATAATAATACAGAGTCATATATTAGTGTAACATCTGGCAATGTAAAAAGATGTGTTTTCAGTTTTGATTTAAAAAGACTCAGTGAGCGGATGTTACGGATTTACACCGGCAACGGGTTCCATAAAACTGGTGCAGAAGCTGAGAAAGCACGGTGTCCATATGACGCAGTCCTGAGCAGTCTTAGGGGTGGATATTTCAGTTGGATATCTGATGATGAACGAAGAGAACGAGATGGTGTGCGGATAGTAATGATGTCCTGAATGTATTCTGGAGCGAGACCATGGATTGCTTTGAAGGTTATGAGGATTATTTTGAACATGATTCTTTTTCTGACAGGAAGCCAATAAAGGTGGCGAAGAACTGACTTCATGTGGCAGTGTCCTTTGACCCTTGACACAAGCCTGGCAGCTGCATTTTGAATGCGTTGCAACTTATTCAGCTCACAGGCTGGCAAACCAAAAAGCAGAGAATTGCAGTTGTCAAGCCGCGATGTAATAAAGGCGTGCACCAGCGATTAGTTTCCCTTGATAGCGTAGATGGTAAAGCGCTCGCTTGAAGAACGGGAGGTCCGGGGTTCGATCCTGCACAATGTCATGGATTTTTTTTTCTCTCATCAAAATCAATTTTGTTGGGTTTTTAATTTATTTATGATTGTTTTATGATGATTTATGATGACCATGTTTCTTATACCCGATATTCCGTCTGGGTGCGATTGTGCTCAGGTTATCCCTTCACCCACTCAAATATTAGTTTCAAAAGATACATATACGCATAATGAGGAAAATCAGGTGTAAGTGCAGCAAAACATTGTCATGAAAACCATCTTCTAAACGTCACATCATGGGCCGTCCGTGACTCCGTGTGTATATGAAAAAAATACGTCGCGTCTTTTATACCAGGAAATACAATACAACTTTAAAGTCTCTCTGATCCCGCCCGAGCACTAGGCCTATGCCGAGGTTTGTTTGTTGCTTTGGGATTATTTATACTAGAATGGTGGGGATCTGTTAACTTATGAAAAAGAAATGAACCAAACATTCATAAATAAATCACACACAAAAATGATTTTGACGAGAAAAAAATAAATCATATGAAAATGTGCAGAGCAGAAGGATCGATTTCGAACCCCGGACCTCTCGTTCTCCAAGCGAACCCTTTACCATCTGACCTATCAAGGGAAACTAGTTATGTCCGTGAGATTTAAACACTTCATCAATTCTGTTTAGTAGAGCCACATGATGCAAAAACATCATTTATTCTGTTAGATAAAAAGGATATCACAGTTATTTAGCTCATAAGTTGAAAAACTTTTCCCTCGAAAGATGTCCCTCCTATGCACAAAGCCTGCAATCCGCACAAACATCAAAATATAATGCGATCGCATATGAATGGACAATGGACAAAATGCCAATGGTTCCAAATTTTACTCTCTCTTACAATCTGTTTTTATCTACTTAAATGGTCACGTCGTAAAATCGATTTAGGAAATAATAATGACTAAAACCCTCATTTATCTGAATATGTGACAATTTTGTAATTTCGCTGTTTAAGACAGCTGTTTGTCAGATCAATGTAACGCTACTTTTGTACATTTCACTTTCGATATCGAAAAATTGCAAACTTCCCATGTGAAATACTCTGCTTGTAAATGTCTGAGACTAGTTTTAATAAGTTAGTAAGACAGATTGTATTATTAGGAATATTTCAAGACATTAATCTCCAAAAAAGACTTACATTTGACCTCAAGATCACTTTTGAAATGATAGTTCAGATTCCGCGGGAGTTTAACTCGGTTTTAGTACCGAAAGTGCGCGGTTCACAATTGCGAAGTTCGTTTCGGTAATAATTGACGGTTATTCGGCTAAGAGGCGTTCCGACTATTAAGTGTATTGTATCAGTGCAGTATCGGCGCCGGATGTGACTACGCTAAGTTGACGTGAGTTCAAACGCCAATTATTAGCCGTTGATGGGCAGAGTGTCGATTGGGAAATGTGTTGAAATTCTTTTGTAGTTGTATTGGTTTGTTTCTGTACTGACATTATTGTTCACCGGCCTATGGTGAGCGTGTGAACTCACTCAAATGTTTTAGAGATGACCAAAATAATATAAGGACTGACCGGGGACAACTAAATTATTTATATGTTGGGACTTACGGAAGTATTGATATTAGACGATTTATTGAACCAATTTCAAAAAGTAAGCTATCAACGTATTTCTTGATGTATAAATAAGTATCATAAACGAAATCATTCTTTTTACTGCACAAATTGCAGGGCAATCTTGAAATGAAAATTGCAATTTTTTTAAATTTTTGTTGAATTTTAGAATTTTTTGCGACATGTTAAATTTCATTCAACTATATCGATCTGCAGGGGAATGGCATTTGGCTCTCATGTCATTTATAATAGGTTTGACTAATATTCATTACATCCATACCTTTGATATGTCAATTTTCTAATATAGTGACACCCAATAGTTCGCTTTAGACAATTGACATCAGAGCAAGCGACCATTGATGTTTAGCTGTGGTTCGATTCCTATTGTTCAGCTGGATGCTAGTGGGCGCTGCATTTGATGTCCGTTATATGCTTGCGGTATCACTTGTGCCGAATAAGAAAGAAAATATTAACAGCAATGGATTGATTGAGACAGTTTATGATGCAAAAATGGAACTTTGTCAAGACAGTTTCTGAGACGGTATATTGATGCATGAATAACTTTTTCGCGTTGGCGATTTTTTACGAACTTTATTGGATGTCATATTTTCAAGTGACTCTACGTTTTCGTCGTGTTGATAGCAGGGGTGCGCCTATTATAAGGCGGGATTTCACAACTACTATAGGGGAATATGGGGCAACTGGACCGTGGGGCAAGTGGTCCGAAATGAAGGATTTTGTAATTGTATGGGCATACTGCTTTCTTTTGAACAGTACGACTTTTGTTGATACTTTACATATATCCTTACCTTCTACAATCCAAAACATTTGGAACTTTGGGGTATTTACACATGTGAATTTTCTCCAGATCTTTGAAGCCAACTCCTTGAGTCACGACACGACACGAGTAGCGTCAAATTGATGATGATTGAGTGACTGATTGAAAATTCAAAGATAGTATGGGCGATATATGAAGATGGGTTTAGATCATGTTTAATGTACTTTATATGATTGACAGATATGCAACAGTAAATATATACATGCAGTACAGTCGTCTTAAGATTCTAGGTGCATATTGCATTTGATGGGTGCTATATTGTATTGTGCTTAGGGATTTTCCGAAATATGATTAAAACCATAGGTTGTGGTTGAAATGACCGTAAAATGGCGCATATTGCTAACTTGGGACATTGGTGGTGATAATTGGATCAATATTATCATTCAAAGAATGCTTCAACTTAAATCATTATGACGGGTATTCATTTGGTAGAGTTATTAGTTAATTTGCATATAACAAAGTACACCATTTCTTATTTTATCTAAAGACACTCGTCTACTTGTAGGACCTGAAAGCCCCCCCGTAATATTTGCGAATTTAAAGATACTCGCTGGCTACAGAAATCTGTGTAATGGCTAAAAACAAAAATGCAGTTTTGCCTTTTTTTCTGAAATGTATTGGAGTTATTGATTGTTTTGACAAATGGTGGTATGTTTTAAAACATTTTGGCGTAAGATTTATTACGTCACAGGCGTGTTTGAATAATGTTTCATCTCGACAAAGTGCTACGTCATTTGTTGGGGCAAGTGGTCCGAAGGGGTATGGGGCAACTGGTCCGCCTGCAAAAACTTAATCAAATTGTAAAATTCATTTTGAAATTAGTTGTTATAGTGTCTATAAAACATGACTCGGTATTGAAATGTGAATAGAATATGAAATAATTCACATTCTTTCTAGTTCTTAGACATTTTGGGGCATTTTGGGTCTAATACCACTATTTCTGATATTGAAGGATTACATTATGACATGAAATGGCTTTAGAATGGTTTAAAACCTCGGTATTATGAATTACATCTTTATTGTATTTTAAATGGTGTCTGTAAAGGTATTTGCTATGACGAAATATCATGATTTATGTATTTTATCCACTGCTTTTTGTGTATATTAACCGTTGGGTCATCATTGTCATATTGACTAACTTCCTCTGTAACATAAAAAGCTGGCTAAATATCAAGATGGTTTATTATAAGTACTGAATGATGATTATATGAAGTAAATAAAATCATTAAAGAAAGGGGCATATATAGACAAATGTATGGGGCGTCTGAATATCACAACCATGTAACCATTTAACTAGGTTCATACCGTTTGATCTAATAAACGTGCAGTCGAAAATTGCGCTTGCTTTGTGCACCATTAGTATTACTGTTTTTTACACGTTTACCACGAAAACTGTATAAAACATGGGTTTCATGAGACCTGTATCCTTTTTACACGTAAAATAATATGGAAATGAGTTTGTAAAGAAAATACTGCCTAGTTACCGTGTTGTCAATCCATGATTTCTGTGTATTATAACCGTTAGAACATATAGGACCAGTTGCCCCAATGATGGGGTAACTGGTCCGTGCCAAGTAAAGTTTTTAGTTAGTGGTAATTGGCCTTTTGTTTGGATATTTTTTAACATTGATTATATGTTATATGTAAACAGTTACATGGGTGATCGATATTTTTATAGCAATTCCATAAATATTTACACGAGCTTTAAGCTTTTATATCATGAAATATGCTTAAACGGACCAGTTGCCCCATCCTCCCCTAACTATAATACATCATAAATAAATATTCATAAGCTAATCGCGGTTTCCTATTGTTCTATTCAGTTAGCTACGCAATTTACTATTTAGCCTACTTCCTCGCGTAGGGTAAAGACGCAGACGCGGGGGAAATGAGGGTACTACCGCAGCCCTAGGAGGCTACTACCGCACCTTAGTCTCATCCGCTGAACATAACAGTTCAACAAACGTATACACGTCACATTGTATAGAACTTTGCATTCTGGCGACGAGCACGGTTATTCTGGAGTTGTCCGTCTAAATGGCGTCGTCTGCTGTTCGTTTCGCTGAACTGTAAGAAAAGGATTTGCAAAGTATTGTTGATGGAAAAGACGCAAAACAAACAAAGCTGTTACACAGAAAGCAATAGGCATCTTCTCCACGTATTGTATTTTGTTCCCCATTTTTCTTTCTTTTTTCCCCTTTTTATTTTTTTAGAGGGGGTGGGGGGCGGGGGCACAAATGGGTTTTTTTCCGTCAGGGGGGCATTCCCCCCCCCTCCCCCCCCCCCCCCCCCCCCCCCCCCCCCCCCCCCCCCCCCCTCCTGAGCTACGCCACTGTGTAGTAGGGTTCCATTGTAATGTTAAGTAATGTAGTGGGTCCATTGTACATTACAGCTGGTCATGGAAAACTTGTAGTAAACTTGTTATAAATTTAGTACGAGCTATTCCAAGCTGTACTGTTGTTAGGCAGACACTGGCGTATTAGTGGAGTCTGAATTGTGATTGTAACGTAGTCAATTAAAAGGGGTCATATCCTTGCTTCAGGCCATCAAACTTGCTGAGCACTGTCCCTTTTTGTTGTAATAATTATGATCTGACACTGACAGTGAAGCGATAGCTGTTCATAAAACTGACCAATCGCCATCCAGATCAGCTTTGGGTGCCTGTCAGTTGGTTGTACAGACTTGAAATTGATATAAGAATATTGTACCAGCCATGTGTGGGGAAATTGAATGTCAATTTAAGGGCCCATGGGTGTATTCATATTATCAGTAAGATACTGGTGCCCGCAGATAGCAACACGGAACTAGTGCTAATCTAATAAACTTGACGACCAAAAATTCAATACGGGCGTTAAGCATCACAAAATGGTTCGTTTCGTCTCCATTATTACATGGGTGTCATTACCCCCAATTACACTGTTCACCCGCGGCAGTAAGTAATTGAATCAATGCTCTAAAATCGGGTAGGAGTATCATACGTTATCAAAGCGTATTATCAAAACAGCTGCTCCACAAAAACCCACAACTTATCTACTATTACAAACAAATGATACGATATTGAAAGAGATATGTTTCCTTTGTTCGTGTTTTGATATCCCGTTGGTTATTATGAATAAACACAAATGATTATGACATTGTTTTCGATGTCATATACTTTTACCTTCATGATACGACATAATGTTTACGTCAAATTCAATTAGACATATTAAGCCCCGGTATTACTGTTTATGTTATGAATACCAGGATATTGCCTTCTATATGCCCTGTTTAAATAAATATCAAAACTCACATGCCTCCTCAATATAGCCCACAACTGTTTCCCTCAAACCCCAGCTCTAATGTTAGGACCCGGCTCCTTACCAGAGATACTAACATGTTAAATTAAATGTAAATGAATTGCAATAAACCTGGTCGTAAGACCTATAAAGTTGTCATGTAAACTTATCTGAATACCAAAGCCTTGGGCCACTTATACAGGGTGTATCAAAAAAATTACAACACACCCTTAGGCGATCATAACTTCCTAAGTAAGTATCTGAATTTTACAATTCAAACGGTAAAATGAGGCAAAATTAGCGTTTTATTTTGTTAAGTAATTACGTAGATATCTATATTACGTAGATATCTATCGATTTGGCCATTGTTTAATCAATAAAATGAATAAAACTGTGTATTTTTTACATTAAAACACTCCCTGATGAATTGAACATAATATTCTAGTAGAGTATGTCTAGATAACAATTCAATATTATTATTCATAGTAGCAGGCACACGTTATTAACACATTATGAAAACTTTCCTATGTATACTTTTAAAATGGCATCAATTTCAAAAGTTCTGGTTTTCCGCTATTTTGTGTAGAAACCTATGGGCGCCACATCCACCGGCGCCACGTCCACCGGCCCCACCCTTGACTCATTCGACGTTTAGATTGATAACTTCACTGTTGCTAAACATGTGGCTTTAATCCATTTTTTATTCGGTAACTGGATAAATTGTCTTTAATATGATACCTAAAATGTTATGTTTGTTTGACAACTTCTATTTAAAATAGAGATACGTATCACGATTTTAAGGATTTTTGAAACGGCCCCACCTTATTTGATATACCTACTAGTGACCTGTGACCCAATGCAAAAAAATGCAAAATTAGTAACATGTTAGACTGGTCTGGTGGCCCTTTTGCAACAAAGCTCTTCATTTGTCGTTTGAGTTGTTCTATTCTGATACTTATTCAGAAAGTTACAATCCTCTTGAATAGTAGTTTTGAAACGTTAGTTAAGTATTTGAACAATTACATATATCACATGAATTACCGAATGGCCCCTACCTCTGACAAATAGTCAAATCCTTTGTTTAATGTAGAAATGTGGTTTGAATGATATTGCGGGAAATATAATTGACACATTTGAAAATACTATATTCAGTTGACGACCGCTTGTTATTGCATACTAAGACGACTTTGTTTACAAGGATGTAATTGCAAATTCCGGACTCTAATTTTGGGATTCACGGGAACCTAGTGATGGAAGTTCAACAACATACGTTGATACTGGTATTCCTGGAAATATCTAGGGCACATTTTACACGTTTTTGTTACAGGTTGAATTCCATATCCCCAATCCTAATAAGTTCACTGATTTTCAAATGTGGGATGTTTCATCAATCATTACACCATTTTGCTCACATACCGATCAAACTGTCCCATGTGTTGAAAACAAGGTGTAAACAAGAAGAAGTTTTTGTTTGACAAATAGTTATTTTTAAATGCAATCAAAGAACTATTCCGAGACGCAATCGAGAACTTACATACGAGGGGTATCAAAAAGTTCTTGAAATCACCCAGAAGTGAAGGAGTCAGAAACCTTTTTTTGTTATGTGACCCTTGAGACATCTTTAAAAAGTCCCTGTGCAACGTCACACATCTCTCCCACTATTTATTACAAACAAGCTTGGTGACAATCATCTTGTGGGTAACATAGGGTGTACACAGACTGACCTCTAATGAACTCTACATGACCTTTGACCCCTTTCTGTCAACACTTTAAACTATGTATTGCTGTTTTGGGAATAACGCAATCTGAGGCAATCTGAGGATCAATCAATGTCGGTCAATCTGAGGAGCTCAACAATGGCGGTCTTTTGACAGGTAATAAATAGTGGGAGACATGTGTGACTTTGCACAGTGACTTTTTAAAGATGTCTGAAGGGTCACATAACAAACAAAAAAGTAAGGATAGGAACATACTAAGACCTATACCTGTTTAAAAGATCTGATAATAGGGGACATTTTTCCGGGCTCTTCCTGCATATTAGTAATGTAATCAGTGGCGTAGCTCAGGGGGGGGGGGGGGGGGGGGGGGGGCAGGGGGGGCAAATGCCCCCCCTGATGGGAAAAACCCATTTGAGCCCCCGCCCCCAAGACCCATTTGTGCCCCCGCCCCAGCCCCTCTAAAAAAAATTAATAAGGGGAAAAAAAAGAAAATAGGTAAAAAAACCGAGATTGCGTGCGGGGTACTTGTTTTGTGTGGGCATATTCAGCTCAAATAGTCAAATATAAGGCAAAATTGTACATATAGTACATGTACTGTGCGATTGTTTTTGACCGTGCGAAATTTTTTGACCTCTACCCCCCCCCCCCCCCCCCCCCCCCCCCCCCCCCCCCCCCCCCCCCCCCCCCCCCCCCCCCCCCACCCCACACTTACGTGAAAATCACGAGTTGGTGACTTTGAAAAAATTTGGGGCAACCTTTTACGAAAATTTCAGAAATCTTGCCCCCCCTGAAAAAAATCCCAGCTACGCCACTGAATGTAATTGATACTTTCTCTGCGCGATGCAAGCGCTGGCTTTATTGCAGCAGAATGAAAGTAAGCGCGGCGCTCTGTATATGGACCCCTCTTCCGTCCTGTCCCGTGTCCACTGCGTCACCAATCGCACCTTAGAGACCTTAATGCATTTTGCTTGGCGCTTTGATATTCTTTTTTGTCAGCGCAATGCCTGATCGCAAAGGGTCACTTACAGTAACTTCGTATTTTATTTGGCACTTTTTATCTTGTGGGGAATTTTCCCATAGGTTTATGCGGTGCTAACTATTACGACATAACATGTCGCGACGTCGACGGCACATGTTCACTGAATTGTCTCACTATTGATTATATGTATTGCATGATGACAAATCAGAATCACAGCTGCTGTAAACTAAAAGGATGTTTGTAATTTATATTATGGGGCCCCTTTCACAGTGTTAAACAGCATGTAGTATTACTTTGTCCATGGGAAAAACATTTCAATATCTGTGGAACATAAGCTTGCTCTTTGCACACATTCCGTTGAGAGCAAATATTGGATTATTTTATCACCAAGTTCGTTAACCTTGTCGCTGGCTGCTAGTTACTTGCTTCTTATAACTTTAACACGTTTAAAGCATGTGGTATTCGCGTGCATTCAAATTAAGTTATTTTCTTGAGACGGTAGATTCTTAGGTTGCGAACATCTGTATGAAGGACTGAGATGTATGATGTACATCGTGAACATTTAATGCGACGACCATACGCGTTGGCCTGTATTCATTACATGTGTATAACCGTGTAAAAAATGTCATGTTTTCTAAATGTTACGTGTGATGGTGTGACTTGATAAATACCTAGTTTCCTGTTACGTTATATTTGCCATTCAAGTTTCTTAGTAACATGCTTTAACTTGATAAAATGTAAGTTCATTTGAAGACTGTAGAAAAAGATGTACTTATTAAGTGCCATTTTGACGAGATTGAGTTATGGGTGATTTTGACGTCGTATAGGGTCAGACATTTTTGAGAAAAATTTGAGGTAATTGACAGGTGCAGGTGGGGTCAACTGGGGGTAAAAATATTTGAGAATGCTTGAATTCACTTGGATTGATCGAAAGAATCATTAACTAAAATAATACGATAGAGGGGGTAAATCCCAGGTCTTCATCCGGGTACTTGGCGAATTAGGACGCCATATTTTGTCCAGGAATGTTCGATCTCGATACGAAACGAAATATGTGAGCAGTGGCGTAGCTAGGTTATTCATATTGGGGGGGCGAGAAATGAAAATAAACGACAAGACTTCTGTAAGTCAAGACATTTTTCGACTTTACACCTATTTTTGACACGATCAAGCTACATTTTGGCTCTAAACAAGCTTGTAACAAAGAATGTTGCATTTTGGGGACACATGCACGCGTAACGCGCGAACATTTTTCATCTTCGTACTTTTGACCATCATAATTCCATGATTCCTGTGGTCAAATGAACCGACAGTGCCAATCTCAACCGACACGATTACAGATATAATAATCATCACTTACTTTTGACACAGAACTGTTGTCTTTTGATAATTATAATAGAACTATTATGAACACTGAAGCATAGTCATACCATTTTAAAAAGGGTAGCTTCTGTCATTCAGTGGAACCATGTTTACACAAAATACCTGTTATCAAAAAGTGTTATTCAAGTCTCAAGCTTACCATATAATATGACTGGATAACACACATTCCTGTTAACACAAACTAAAATGTGATGCCCAGGTAACTTTGTGTTAGCAAGGTTCCACTGTATACTTGATGCATACCTGCCATGCCTTGGGACTAATTAAAGTAATTATTGTGTTGATGAATTAAAGACTGAAATAAAAAAAAATGATGAACTTTCAAATTCAAGCATCACTATTGATGTTTAGGATGATTCCTTCATATTGATGAAATTGTCACATTCCAAAATCAATTTTGATTACAAAAAATAGACATTTAGAAACAAGATGTTTAGTTGTATTCGAAAACCAACAATGATCATTTGTATTGCAAATATTTTTATAAGAGAAAAAAACCCAAAATAGGAAATAATATATTGCATTTTTGGTTTAATGCTAGGCATAACGCTACAAGGCCCGCTTAGCAGCGCTATAAATTGGTGCCCTAAAAACCGGCAACAAATTTAAATATTCGCCTTCCATCAAAGCTGGTTGCTATATAGTTGGTAAAACCATTTTTTTAAATTTTTACTGTGCATCTTCAAACATGTTTATGTCTTATTCTTGAAAGTGAAATTGACCCCTTAATTGGTATCAATATCATAACATAAAAGTCAGTCTTTGCACAGTTTAAGCTAATATAAGTCTTGCAACTGGCTTTTGTCACGGATATGTTCCACATGGTATCTGTTTGCTTTGGGTGGGTGACGCTGTCAGGTATTTGACTGGAATAGAATTTTCGAAGCTTACTCTCCTAAATTTCAGTATTCTGTAAATGACTAAAAAACACCTATGTCAATTATTTACAAATAACTGATGTCCTAAAAAGGCATAATATTGATTGAATAACATGCCTCCAGTCACGACTTTGCCTCCCAGTCGGCTCAAGCCCCACCAAATTGTGACCCCAAACAATCGACACTATTGACTTTGAATGTCAAAATTACATATGACACATTCCGTGTCAAATCAATCAAAATTCTGAAAATTGGTACGGGTCACCACTCAGATTTGGCTGAGCTTCATTTCTTATATGGTCACGCGTTATGAACTCGCCTCCAATAGGGTGGTGCCGTTACATTTTTTAGCTTCATGCTGTCATTTTCCTCAAATATTTTTAAAACCACAAAAGCTATCTCAACAAATTGGTATCATTTTAAAGCCCTAATCACAAGCTATCTGCCTGCCAAATGGCATTGGTATAGCTAATACAGAAAGGGAGATACAGCTGTTTGATGTTTGGGGACCAGGGTGGTGCTGGAAGGGGTGCCGCTGGAAGGGGTGCCGCCTGTACAAACTCAATGGGGATAATCCCATGCTTTGTTCTTTTTACAATAACTAGTCATCCCCTAATGTTAAAAACACAATTTTGGTCCCATTTCAAAGGATATTTAGTAGTCTTTAAGTATGTGGTTCAACAGACTTGTCAACTATTATTAACAACTAATTAATTATGGATAAGACAATGATCATCAGCTTTCTTCCTATACGCTACACAGTCAACATGAATAATCAGCCTCAATTTACCGGATATATAAAAATGACTATAAAAGAAAAAGTTTTCAACCTATGATAGCAAAAGTATACATTTTTGGAAAGCTTGTAACTAGAGGAATTCAGAAATGCTGTTTATATCAGGGAAGGGTTCATCCTAAACAAATATTTCTGAAAATTCTAAAAATATATAAAATAAAAATTTGAGATATTCACTAGCCGGTATAATTACCATACCGACGTAGTAACTTTGACAAATATATATCATCTAATGGGTAATTTCATGAGGAATTCAAATATGTAAAAAGAATAATGATAGGGGTAGGTATAAAAAATATATGGATCTCAAATTGAAAATTAAAAAACTCTGATATTTTCCGAACATTTCCGATCATACCATTTTAGTTCTTGGTCGTACTATAATTTTAATGGCATATTTGGTTTCCTCATGCAATTTCCCTTCAAAAAATGTATACTTTTACTACCTCAGGGGGGTATACAAGCAAATATAAATGTGTAAAGTTAAAATCATGTCGCGAAAGCCAAAATCCGTGTGTAACGCGAAAGGAGGCGAGCTTAAAACACATGACCATATACATCTATAGGTATAATGAACACCTGCCAAATACAACATTCCAACTCTAAGTCGTTTCGGAATTATGGCTCTTCAAGTTTGGAGGGTACGCCCCCTTCAAGTGCCACGATTCGCTTCATTGAATATTTTGTGTTTTCAAATTATTGAGATAAGATACAAAGCTGAGAATTAGTACTTAGGGTGACTGTACCTCAAATAACCTAAACATTGCCTCAAAACAAGTGTATCTTATCCCCCTTTCTCTCTACAGGCAGCTCAACACACCATTTAAATCCGTCGAACAAATTAATTTCCATTTTAAGACCCCCAACAATCATGGTTGATAGTCACAAAAAAGCTTCATATTGCATATTTATATTGTTAAGTCACATGTTGTACCCACAAGCAATGATAGAGCCCTGACTCATTTAATCCATAGTTGGAAAGCATCTAAAGTAGGCTCTAGACAGCAAATATTGAACAATCACCGACATTCTTCGTGACCTTGGCAACATTTAATCTCCCACTTTAAACTCACACCAGTTGTTAATACATATCTAACCTTTCATATGAATCCAAAAAGATATTTGGAGATTCTTCTCCTTCATTGTCAGGCAACTCTTTTACATTTCGGGTATTTTGACCATTTTCTGTATGGCATGACTGCTGAATTCGGCAATCCATTTCATTTTTTTGGAAAAAAATCAATGTGCAATTTATTTCCCCATATCTTTCATGATGTCACATTCTGTCACAGACATTTCTGGAGATAATTTTTCTTACAAATGTTGCTTATAAATACATAGTCAAAATCTTAAATGGGTTGCCGAATTCAGCAGTCATGACACAGGATCCTCATGAATGAAACACAAAAATAAAGGTAGTTTATAATGTGGGACAATTCAAACCTTTTGGTATCTTATCTGAGATCAAATGAATTATCAAATAACGATATTTTTGGCAAATTTCAAGCATGGATTATTGAGATTGAAACCATTTTCTGTCTACAAATTCACACTGACTTGCCTGCAAAACGTAATTTGGTTGACCATTTTTTAGTAAAAAAGTAAAAATTCGTTTCGAAATGTGACATTTTAGCTCATTTTCGTGTCGGATCCAGAATGGAACCAATACAGAAAGATTTGTCGAAGACTCGTGATTATGACAACCAATAAGCTTAAATGTGAACCAATATACGGACAGAAATCGGCGATTTTCGATCGGCAGTCAAATCTGCCATTTCGCGAACGATTTATGAATATTTGAAATTTTACTACACAGAATTCTATTTTCAAAAAGTCATAATTTCCTTAACTTTTCACCGATTTCGTTCGGGTTTTTTTAAACGAGAGCTGTAAATCTCCTCCGGCCATTTTGATATCGAGAGCCTGAAGAATGTTGCATTATGGGTATGGGTTAAAAATAGCACAGAAGGGCTTTCCCGAAAAACACCTACCTGGCTGAGTGTCGAAATCGGGGCGTGACCAAATCGGGCGCTGTGATTGGTCAATATCCCGTACGCGTACAAATCATTTCTGATGCAGTGTTTACGCTGTGTGTCGGAGCAACACAAAATGGCTTCGTCTCGGAGCATGGGCGACGTAAAATCCAATTACATGGTTAACCCGCGGTGAACAGTTGAATCAAGCAAACCGTCTTTGAATCAACACACTAGAATTGTGTAGCAGTACCGTATGTTATCAAAATGTATTATTAACACAGCTGCTCAAAATAATCCATTTATTTATATTACATATAAAATGAAATGAAATTGAAACAGAAATGTTGTTCTTGTTCATGTCTTCATATTCCGTCCGATATTATAAACAAACAATATAAATTTGTTTTCGATGTCATGTGTTCCTTTAAGATATGTCTCGTAATAATGGAAATGTCACAGCATTAAGCATCATGTTTTCTTTATTAGAATTCTACAGGATATTGCTGTCTATACGCCCTATTTCAATCAATCTCAACACTCATGGGCACGGAGAGATTGGCGATAAAAATGAAATCTGAAATACCGTATACAAATAGTTTTAATCGATAAGGGACCGTTTACTAAACTGCGCTAATAAAGTATCTAAACACTTTCAAATGGTCAGATTTATCGGAACCTGAAATAGTATGCAAAAATAAAATTAATTAATTCGATTCACAGTTATCTTCTGCGCATTTTGACACTTCTTTTGTTGCGCTACGATGTTGTTTGGCGGATTTATGGGCACTTGAGTGGCTTAAGGTCGAATTCAAAAGTTGCAAAAGCCCCTATTCAAGCAAGAGCGTTTGTTGTACTGTACGAATAAGATCAGCATTATTTTTGCCCGCCTTTTATAAATGATTTGTTTGTCGCGTTTTGGATAAATCGATTGCGATGAACATCAGCATTAATTTTCAATAACAAATCAAAAGGGCCAGAGATGGGAGGCATAAATCAATAATTAATCAATCATTAATTGTCATGGTTTAGTTAACAAAACAAAATCTGTGTCTTTTGTCTTGATTTTGTCTGTGTGTGATGCTTGTGTGAGTTCCCTTCTAGAATATTGGGGTGAATAGGAGCTTTTGCAACTTTTGAATTCGACCTTAAGCCACTTAAAAGTGCCTACAAATCCGCCAAACAACATCGTAGCGCAATAAAAGAGATGTCAAAATGCGCAGAAGACAACTGTGAATCGAATTAATTAATTATTTGTTTGCATACTATGTCAGGTTCCGATAAATCTGACCATTTGTAAGTGTTTAGATACTTTATTGGCGTAGTTTATTTCTACCGGATTGGGGAGGGGGGGGGGGAAGCTGGAAGAAAGCAACAACCAAATAAGACATGACCCCCCCCCCCCCCCCTTCCCTAGATACTTAAAATTGTACACACACATACATTTTAGGCCTAAAAATACAATAGGCAAACTATTGCAGGGGTGCATTAACTTAGCACTTTATTGCACCTCCCCCTTCAATTATGAATTTTCGAGAATACTATTAAAATATGCAACAATTATATCAATATAACATACTTTTGATTTTTTTTGTTGAGTACTAGACAGTGCATGCGTTCATCATGGGCATGCTGTCATCGTGGACGACTCAAAAGAAAATACACACACTTTGTTTACAATGATAAAATTGACAAAATATTGTATTTTAATATCCACGGGAGTTCATAATTCAAATGGCATTGACGTTCATATGATAATTGCCTTTGTCAGTGCCAGCTACACTTGTATTTCATTCAAATGTGTTAATTTCAGACATATGTTTTTTTCTCTAAGACTTGTATTATTGTATTCATTTTAAACGATAACTTTAAAAATATAATTCAAGCACCGCCTTTTGACGATACCCATTGATTAAAATACCGAGGGGCCGAAGCAACCACCTCCTAACTTTGCTGTATGTTATATCCGCCAATGAGGCTTTCTAAATGTGTCGTAATTAAGTGGAAGGTAATACAATATTTAGCAAAACGACGGAGTGTTAGTCTACAGTACCTATTATTGACACTTCAACAGATGCAAGAAGGTGTTACAATGCAGATAAGTAGTCATTAAATATTGCCTACCTCATTAAGACTTTATCAATAAAATATGTGTTTGTTTGAATAGTTATAATACAACGAAGACTCAGAGGGGACATGGTGAACAATATTTATATTGTATATAAAAATCCAGAGTTGTTCACATGAATCAGTTGGATAAAATGCTCAACCTCACGGGAGCAATAATATACAAGATTGTGAGTATACTGTAATACATTTTATTCAATACAAATTTGCTTCGTGTGGGCTTCCAACACACTCGTCAGTTGAATGATGCAATAAACCTGATCGTAATAACAACCTGTATGTAGAATAGCGACAACACGCAAGCGCGGGTTGCGTACACGTTTCACATTTCTGAATTGCGTACGTACGTATATTATTTAGAAGGTACGTACGTAATAAATTTCACGTACGTACACAATAAATATCACGTGCATACGTAATAACTATCACGTACGAACGTAATAAATAGCAGACACGCACGTAATAAATAGCACGTACGTGATTTCCCTACCCAGAATAATGATGTCCTTATTGACCCCAACCCCGAAGTAGACCCCGAAGCCAGGTCAATAAGGACTCCATCCAACCTTTTAAAGACAAAATATATAGTCACCATATTTAAGGTGGGGTTTTTTTGAAAAATATTATAGAGCTATAAGAACGTTTTTGGGACGTTACGTCCGTGGCACAAGTGTTGATATTGATAATTGATATTGCCTGATTGTGCTGTAACATCACCTGCAGTTGAAACATGGTGAAGGAGTAACAACATATAAATACTTTTTTTTTCTATCTATCTGACCTTTTACTTGGTATTGATCTGAGACTAGTATACCATAAGAGATAAGAAGCACTATTCATTCCTGTTATAATGTATGCAGCGATCCAGGTCTAACCCGGACGCTTTTTTCTTTTCGTACATGATCCTAGTGAAATTCACTTTATTCCGTTTTTATAC